>VUQS01021406.1:35177-51633 GCA_015108495.1 Heterochromis multidens | reverse complement strand
TGATTGATTAAATAATCTTCTTAACAGGGTCACCATGGCGAGCACGCCAGGTCCAATCGGTGAGCGGGTGAGTAAGACTGCTGGCAGCCACACAAATGCACCCACATGCACATACGTACACACAGTGGCACTCAGAGTGAGTTTACACTGTCAATCACAGCACGCTGAGAACAACACATCCTCAAAGAGACAGACGTCTCACTCACCTTACTGAAAAATATCTCTTCACTGTTGGCAGTGTCTGTGTCCACTGTGTATATATGATCCCTGCAAGTGATTGAGGGAAAGCGAGTAAGGAAGGGAGAAAGAGATTGGGAGAAAGCAGAGAGAGAGATGAGAAGAGGTCAGACAGCAGCAGACAGTCAAAAATTCAACAAACAATAAACCCATTTCTTTTCTTCCCTCTCTGTTTTCCCCCTGCAGGCAGCAAACAGCGTCAGAAAATGGGGCTTTGTATAAACTTTGTTCAAACTTCAAAAAATGACAATAAACAAAAGGAGGCCAGATCTATTTGCTCTGTCAGACAGAAACAGTCAACAAAGGTTTGGAGCGCCGTGGCGCAGGCCTGGGGACAAAAGCCTCTTTGTCCCAGAGAAAGGTCTTGGAGGGGGGTGAGGGAGGAGGGAAGGTTGAGACGGAAGGTGCCAAGTCACTCAGAGCTGTTCAGGTCAATTAAGCCTAGTGTTTGAGCCACAGGAAATCTATACTAACACTCATTATAGCTCAGACAAGAAGACTTATGTGTGTTGGCCTGGAAATATACAGGCTTCTCCTGTGTTACACAGTCCAGCCATAAAGGCCCCAGCAGGGCATATGGAAGACATAAAACTCACAAGGGTTAACTACATCTCAGACAGGCAGACCAACTGTTTGACCAGGCATGTAGCTACACCTTCTTACCATGGAGAATTAGGGTGCAGACATGGAGAGGGAGGGTACAGTGGTTTAGAGGTGGGAGGTAGAAGGTGTAGAGGTGGCATGAACGGAAGAGGCAGGAAGAAAGGCTGGTTTATTTTGTCTGAGGAGAGAACCAAAGGTGACCGTGCCAAACGATGTAACCGCTTTAATTTGTTGAAGATTAGCTGTTGAACGTGTTTTTAATCAAAGTGTGTAACAGTGGCATCATCAGACTCACGGCTTAATTATATTCCAGCTCCCCAACCTGCGCTTAGCCAGCCAGCCTGCCTTGCTCTCTCATTAACTAAATCTAATAAAGTCTTTGGAGGAACAGGCATCTTGAAATGAATCCACTTATATCGCTTTCCTGGGGGCCACCTCAGTCTCATCGAGGATAAAACCCTGTCTACTGTACATTATCAGCCACAATCCCAAATTGAATAATTAATCTTTAAGAGCAGTTGAAATTAGGAAAACATTTCTGCTTTCAACACATTTCCAGGGAAGCCATGGGCGAAATACCTGTCTTTTTTTCTTTGATTTCTGTCGGTTCGCCTTCTGAAACTTTTCACTGAAACTGTAAAATACATCGTACATCGTTTTTTGTCTATTTTGTCAGGGTGTCTAAGGCTGTTTGTGGTTTCTATATTAACAGTCGTCATCATCAATATCATCATCAAAAAAACACTTAAAAACAAGATACAAATACACCAGGTGACATAAATGAAAAACAGATGTAATAAAAAATCCCTACAGCAAATTGCCACATGAACATTTAAGAACACAAAACACCACATTTTGAATTCTTTCACCATCCTTTCTCAAACTAATTTACACAACGCAGCACACTCAAAGGTCCATTTTTATGGACAACAATGACTAATTTCAAAGTTGGCCTGTGGTTTACCTCTCATAACCAAATTTTTGTGATTATTGCTTTCAACAGAAATAAAAAAAAAAACAAAACCTTTTCATGAAAAAAGCCAAGAGCAAAGTCAGCTTTAGGTCACTGAGATGCATCCCATGCCCTTCCTTCCAAGTTCGTTTGCTCAAGCAAATGCCAGATGCTGACTGTCACTGCACAGTCTGCCATGATTAAAAACTGAGCAAGTTACAGGTTGTTGTGACTCAGGCCAAAACCACAATCTCCACTCTAAAATGTTTTTCATTAGGCCTAACTGGTTGCACTACCATTGAACTACTCTGTGCTAATTGTTCTGGACTGAATTTCCTGGATCAGTCTTTCTTGTCTTTTTCAGTATCTCTTCCACTTTACTTCCAGCAGAACAGGATACACTATAGTCAGAATTACATGTTCTACAGTATATGTGGCTATTTAAAAAAGCTGACTTGTAAAAATAAACACCATTACATTTAAAATACTGGAAAAACAGAGACATATTTAAATGGAAATGAAACACAAAAGGTGATAAAACAGGTGAATGAAGATCACTAAAATGTTCTGATATGTCTCCTTAAGTTCTGCAAGTTAACTTCTTTTATCTTTATATTAAAATTCAAACTTCATATTGAAAAAGACCTAAATAAATCAAAAGCTATTAAATCAAAGGATTACTTAGTGGATTTATTGTAATCCCTTGGGTTATTTTACTGACTGCAAATTTAAAAAAGCTCACAAGCAATCTGTAATTGACTTCTCCATAATTTTCAATAGTAACTATCCCAGATATTCTCCCTGCTGTGTGCCTCTCTTATCCTGGTGCTGACAAAGTCCTCTAGGGCCAAGGCCTTTCAGCCGCAGGTTTTCTGGTTCCAGCAGAGATTAGAGGGAGCCAAGCGATGAGGCGTCCCTCAAACATTCTGACTGGAGATGGAGGAGAACAATGGAGCGGCTGTGTCTGTGTCAACACCAGCTTTCCAAACACACACACACGTGCACGGAGACCCCTCTCTCTTCACCCCAACAAAATTTCACATGCACCCCTTTCCCCTTTTCAGCCCTGCACCTGAACTCACATTACAACATAGTCACTTCCTTGTGGTCTGTGAGTCACATCTATAAAACATGAAAAAGAACAAAGAGAAGCAGAGGCAGAGTGCAACATATAACTGTTGTTATACGTTAAACTGAATGTTGTAAACATCAGTGCTGATTTTTTTCTAAACCTGAAGTTTTAAAATTGATTTTCTACCTTCCAGGCATCCAGTGTTCCAAGTTACATTTATTTATTAATATATGAAAGTCAACTTGCAGAGATGAAACCTGCATAAAATGCATGATCCATCACAGTCACATTGCTGCTACTTTGTTATTAGTTATTGTCATGAAGTATGATCTGACCTTTTAAAAGCTTTGGAATTGCAAACTGTTACTATTGTTATTGCCATGACTGGATAATTGAGCAAAAATATATTATCATACGTGATTAAACTGCAGATTATTCTCCTTATTTTCTTGATTATTGATTAATGTTTAGTTTATATTGGGACTAAAATGGTAGAAATGCTCAGTGTAATTTCCCACACTCCAGTGTGACCCCTAAAATGTCCTGTTTCTTGTCATACCCACAAAATATCCAATGCACATTTTTTTAACAGAATAAGAGCTGAGAAAAGCAGCACATCTTCACACAGGAGAAGCAGCAGCCAGAGAATATGTGGCATATTTTCTTAAAAACATACCTGAAATGAATAATGGATTTTTTTTTAAATAATTGCTTAAAAATTCATTCTTGGATTATGAAGTCTTCTTATAAACTTTCCACTCTAAAAACGTCAAAAAAAGAACATGAATGGATTTCCGTTTTTTTTTGTGGTTGCTTGAAGGTACGCCATTAATGTGAAAAATTCTTAGGAAAATAGCCAAAAATTTTCACTGCTATTTTTATGGTACTACAAAGTAGGA
Organism: Heterochromis multidens; assembly: GCA_015108495.1. Taxonomy (NCBI): domain Eukaryota; kingdom Metazoa; phylum Chordata; class Actinopteri; order Cichliformes; family Cichlidae; genus Heterochromis; species Heterochromis multidens. The sequence goes on along the minus strand of VUQS01021406.1, from coordinate 47,870 downwards.
CACCTTCATCATAGTTGTCACTTTGAATAGATTTCTGCATTTCATCTGATGGTTTGCAAATATTTGAATCCCCCAAAATAACCCATTTTGCTAACCCTGCAACATACATAAAACTGCTTCTGATTTCAGAGATGTTCTTGCCACACACTAAACAACCTGTTGTGAGTAAAAGCTTTTGTTCTGCTAGGGCAAAAGTGTGGCAAAGACCAATTTTATTATGCAACAGCCCATTTCCATATGTGCTGAGCAGTTCACTGTGAATACAAAAATAGGTGTCCTATTGTCTATTGTTTTCAGGACTAGAATCCATTTACCGTACTGAGGTACAAATTTTACTTGTAAAATTATTTATGAGAATGAAAAATGTGATCCTCTGCTTAATTTGCATACAGTATGCAGACTAATCCAGGCGATTTAGATCAGATAAGTGTCTTAGAATCAAGTTTTGTAAAGAATTAGAGAGCACAGCATAAGTAATAATGACTCTTAGCTCACATAGACTATCCACAGAACTTCTTCTTTTGGGTGCTCCCTTTAGGAGTCACCACAGTGGATCATCTGCCTCCATATCATCCTATCCCTAGCATCTTCTTGTGTCACACCAACCCTCTGCAAACCACAACCTGAACTGTCCCTATGATATACTCATTTCTAATCCTGTCCTTCCTGGTCATTTCCGATGAAAACCTTAACATCTTCAGCTCTACCACCTCCAGCTCCAACTCCTGTCTTTTTGTCAGTGCCACCGTCTACAAACCATGCATCATAGATGACCTCACTACCATTTACCTTGCTCTGTATGCATGCTCCAGGAATTTAAAAAGCCATGTTAATAGGACATTCTTAGCTTTATTGTTTTCTGAACCTTAATACTTTCTGATCTATTTGTGGAATAACCAACTATGTTTTGTTCCATGATGCTCATGATGTTCTGCAAAGCAGAAAATGAAGATTCACCGTGGGCTACAACTTGAGCCATGTTGTGTTGGCCTATATTTTTTGGCAAATTGGTAACATTAAAAGAATTAAATATTTGGTATTAGTAGCTCTGCAGCGTAACTGTGGATGCATAGAAAACTATCACTGGATTACTTTGGCAGTGAAGAAACTGAGAAAAGCCTAATGAGTCCCATGCAAGTCGTGGAGTTGGCAGGAGATTTGTTTTTCTCTTATTTCTCATGAGATTCATGGATGTTTATTCATGGTGGACATCAGAGATAAATAATTACATCCCCAGATCCTGTAAGACGCAAAATATGTGTGTGTTTAAAGCTACAGTTTGCACAACAAAAAGGTGTGCAGTTTTCACACAACTTTCAACAATCATCTAAGAATTCAAAAGTTGAATGTTTAATAGCAGCTTCTGCTGCAGTACCTGCTATCTTTTTATGTAAGTGCCAAACTTCTCATTGTTTGTAAAAGACCGACATGCACCTGTACCTTTTAGCTTAGGCAGTATCTTCGCCTCATGTTTTGCCCTCTGCCTCCTCCTTCAGTGTTCCAATACTCTCCTCAAGAGGTGCATGTCACATTTTGAAATCTTTACCATGCTCTTTGCCAAATCTGCTTGGTTAAAATCATTCTATTGTTAAAATTTACAGTCTAATGAGATCTTTACCAATAGATGTCTTTGACCTGGTCTTTACTTGGTTACAACTTTAGTAACTTTCTTAACTAAAATCCACAGGGTGCTTTGCTGCATGTCACTTTTCTATAATGTTCTCACTTTCAGCTGTAAATCAAACAGTCTGAGGATGGCACAGTACTTTAACACAAAGGAAGCAGTTCTATAGCGCTGTGGTGCAGATGATGAAATTAGAAACACCGTGAGATTCTGAGGAACAAGAAATAACAGAAGCCTTTGACAGTTGATGAACGCAATACATTGGGTATCAATGTGAATCACTTGGCGTGGGCTTCTCATTTCCCGAAATTCTGTGACAAAAATGCGTGAGTAGGACGGAAGGTATGCAAATATCCTCTTAGGCACAAAGATGGAGGCACTGTAAAAAGATGGGTACACAGTGAGAAAGAGCTGAATGATCCAGTCAGAACAGTAGACTAACTGAGCGTGGGCAAGAGTGTGAGATTGAGTGCAACAGAATGACAGAAAGGGTCTGCATCGGACATGTAGCCATGCGTGGCCACGAGAACACAGGGTCTTTGTGTAGAGGAATGCCGTTTTCATAACAGCGCATTTCTTCTGGGGTAACCACAGGCCAGCTTGGTCCATCTGCTGGGTCTTTGTCAAACTATCTCGCACTCCAGTGGCAGAAAATAGGGGAACGTGATTAGCATGCGTCCCGCACCTTATTCCACCATTCCACTTTCCGCAAACTAAATGCCTGCTATCCACCCTCCTCTCTACCTCCCACCCTTTCTCTCTCATCACCCTCTTCACCTATATTCCTCTTTCTTCATAACTGGATCATGGGTGGTGGAGGATGGTCCATTCTACATTGTTTTGGCTTTCACTGGTTCAAATCCTCTTCACAAAGTAGGTGGGAGGGAACTGGGGAAGCCAGCAGGCACCTTCAGGCTGTGAAGGGAGCTGTTGAAGTTCTGAATGGGCTGAGGGCATCGAGAGGCCCTCGGTGATGTGGTGGCATGAAATCCAACAAGCCAGGGTTCACTCACCCCCAGGCTGAGGCAGGTTGTTCTTTTCGAAGGTTGAATTTCTCATTATGGTTTTCAACATTCCCTCCACCTTTCCCTTTGTGTGTATTTGTATGGGAATTTATGGGCGTTTTTGTGTGTGTGGCTGCTTCAGTATGGTAGGGGGCATGGTTTGAACGTGCACTCTTTGAACAGTTAATCAGATATGCATAATAACTCAGTATAAGATGTGATTTCTTTACGAAACTTTACCCAGCAATCTTACATTTGCAGCCCAGTAAGGGAAATATCTTGTTTGTCTTTCCTATTTTTGAATCAATTTAATCACTTGTGATTAAAGTGTGAACTGCCCATGTACACCAATCACAAGAACATGCAATTAAGCAAACTGTTTACATTTTTAAGTGAAAGGATGCCACAGATGTTTTGCTGTCTAATATACTGCAATATGACAGTTATAACTTTTTATTTTAACCTACATTAATATAAACCCATATTCTATATGTGCATCTGTCAGTAAAGGAATATGGCAAGTAATGCCAAAAAAATGTAGACCGAGGATAAGATAAATTTTGATATAAAGTCAGCATTTGTAGCATCTCTGTGCCAAAGACACACCTCTTGCATGCAACTAAAACCCTGGATACTCCTCATTAACTAACCAGAGGAGCCACAGGAACAATGTGACATAAATTCTAATGCAGGAGTTACTCCAGCCAGGCTGTATATATTTTTCTTGTATGATCTGGAGCAAATTTCAAAAGCATAGGAGAAAGGGCTTTTTTTTACATGCTTTCAGAATTATTTTTTTTAAATTAAACTTATTCCAAACTTTCATTTCAGGTGATTATGATTACCGAAGCTGCAAAAGTTGTTTCAGAATGTGGACATGGCTGGATGTCGTCGGTGCTGCGAGTAGAGGGAGAGGAGGCAACCGTGTAATCCCCATCATTAGTGGGTTTTAACAGGATTTGGTGGAGCTACAATAATAGAGACTCTAGTGGCCTCCACTGCGAGACCCAAAGAGACCCAACAGGGAAGAACAGCAGCCACAGAGGCATGGCTGTTCTAGAAGACTCAACAGAGACGAGGTAATCAGGATTTTTGAGTGTGTGTCTGTGAGTGTTTCTCACTGTAATCACAAGTTTTGGTCTTTCACTCACAGTGATCACTCTCTCTCCGTCCATCCCGCACACACACATTCTGTCTCTCTGATTCCCATGCTTCCCAGGCTCATAGAGGGGTGTAAACAGAGTGTGGTTGGTGTTACCATGGTGAAGGGTGACTGTGGCCTAGGAATGGCGACTATGCCCTGCATGTGGAGAGGTCTAGGATATGCTCGCTAGGTAGGGTATTCAGCAACACGTTCACACATACCAACATGCACAAGCATGTATGGACTGTCTTTATCATTCTCTGCATGTCTTTTCTCCACCTGTCGTGAACCTTTAAGACACCATCTCCTCTGGTAACACTAGGTGAATGACATCTTGGAAACAGGCCGTGACATGATTGTACAGACTTTAAACAAACATCCATGTTAGTTTAACTTATGTGCCAAATCAAACAAAAGAATACCCTATCTAACTTCTGTAAGCAAGTCTGAAATGTCTAGACTGACTTCTTCTACAAAGATTGAGGTATTGCACCTGCCTTTGTTGTCCACACACACAGTTTTGCTTAGCAGTGAGTAATTATCGCCACTATTTTGCCCTTACCTTTTGTATTTACCTCTAAATAAAGTGGAACAACAGGTTTTTTTAAGCATAAAGAATAGAAGGTCTTGGCCTAAATATTAACTGTCATCTCCATTCATTCATAGATTCGCTTGTTAAGATCTCTCTTACCCAATCAAGCATTCTCCAGAGGCCAACAATTTCAATGGGGAGAATAGGATTAGCAAAATTTGCCAAGATGACATCCAAAACTGGAAAGATAAGACCAAAGAGAACTTTATCTAAACATAAAACATTAAGTCTAAACTCAGCTTTGCAAAGTGTCCACACTAAAAGTCAGTTCTCACAAAAGTAGAAGTTTGTGATGAAGAATTATTTTGTTTACAGCTGAACACACACATACACACACCTAAACACACACACACACGCAAACAAAACCATACTGATGTACGCATGCTCTGACACACACGTGTGCAGCGATCACAATGATAAATCTCCCACTGCACTATGATGAATTTCCTCTGAATGGAGTACACAGTGTACCCCGACCATGAAATATGGACCTCTGGGATGCAAGTCCTCCCGCGTCCGTCTCTCACTGAACAAATTATTGCTTTTACAAAACGTGACTCTGTGGCAAAACATCTAAAAAACACATGACAGCAGATACACATAAACCACCAAGCTTGCACATTAAGATGTTTTTATGTTCATTACCTGCACTTTAATATACACCATGTCTCGGTTTATCATGGATAATGTATACTTGATTGCTTCAATAAAAGCAGTTTGCTCCAAGGCTGGATCTGGTGTTCATTAGTATGACTTCACAGACACCTCTTGCTATGACTCTCATGTTTTATTTCTGTTCTACTTTATTTCTCTTTAACATCTTATTAGCAAAAGATCTGCTGTGCATCCCTCCTGCTAAGAGAAAATATTTAAGTAAAAGTGAAAGAAATCAATACTATTTTCAGTCCAGTGCCAGTCTTATTAAATCCTAACAAACAAGAGGGCTTTTGAAAGACTGCATATGAAAAAGACTGCAGTCTGATATGTTATCAAGCTGTAGCATCCCTCTGGATAATGCACTTGATAGAAACTTGGCCATGAAATAATACTGAGAATATTAAAAAACTAAAGTAGTCATGAACTGAATACATAATTAACAGCCAATATATGAGTCTAATAAGGCCAATGATGTTTTACAAATATTGAAAGAGATATATGACCTCATCAGCAGAGGCTATTTTCTTTACACTTGTAGAGATACACTGGCTAAAACAGGGCTTGAAAAAGATCGTCTGATTTCACCATATCAATACACTTCATTCAAGGCTCAAAACTAAGGATAAATTATCAATCACTGCATCTGTTGCTCAGTTCATACATTGCCAAAGACTTGACTCTTTCCCTCCATGGATTAAGGCACTTTTGTCTATTTACAATTTCATTAGTTGCTATGTTTGTATGCATCTCACAGCTTAAAAATCTTGTGATTTTTTTGCCAGCACCAAAACAGGAGCCAAAGGGATTTAATACACTGAGCAGTCATTCAAAAAACAGCCTGAAACAGTGTTGGGCTTTGGACTGCGTTCACAGTGGCCATCTGCAAGCTGCTGCACACCAAGAACTGAGGCTCACTGGTCTAGAGGCATGATGGCAAAGCTGTGTGATGCTGGCTACAGAATAAACAAGCCATTTCACTGGACAACCGTCATAAAAGCAACTATTGATGTTGCCTAGTTCTTTTTTCCACCATTGTGCGTTGTTTCGTGGCTTGAGTCTTGCTGGGTTAACTGTTGGCTCACTTTCACATTGATTTCTGAAGTGGTAATTGTCTGTGTTGTTTGCCTTAAACTGTTTGTCATTTAACTTTCACATGTCTTTATCGATATTCTGTTAGAGCCGATGGATGTTTGAGGAAGGGACGTCGTTTGTGTGTCCATGTTATCGACTCCCAACATTCTTCTCTGTGTTAGGATCAATGGCGGTCATCTGACTCAGTCTAATCTGAGGCAGCCATTCCACTCATTCAGGGGTCACATACCTCGGCCATGTGTCTGCTTTAAGCAAGTATGCAAGTGTGCAAGTGTGGGACTGTTGCACCAGGTGACCTCACACATGCAAGGCACTGCAGACACAATCATAGACTGTAGCTTCCACACCCACTGGCACACATGTTCGCTGTCCCTGAATGTATATATCCATATACACACATATGGCCACTGGACAACTGGTCAACATACTAAACTTGACACACACCCTTTTGTCACTCACTCTCTTACACACTCAGAGTCAAACCCCTCCAATAAACCCCGTGTCTCATTGCCCTCCTTTATCCCTCAGGCCCCCACCACCCCATGTGGAGCAGGTGGGCTACAGGCAGACCAAAGTCTCTGGAAACCCACTACACAGACATGCATACACACACACACACAAATGCAGTCTCTCTCTTTTTTTTAGTCTGGTTTTTCTCGCTCTCCATACACCTCCTCTTAATGACCAGAGATATGTTAAAAAAAAAAAAAACCTCTTAAAGCAGCAGCCTCCCTCAGCCACTTAATTTGACATGCTTCGGAGGAAAACAAAGAAAGACCCCTATTGTGGCTTTCAACAGGATCTAATCAAGCCTGCCACTCAATTAGCTATGGAGGGCAAAGAACAAGCATATGAGGATCCATTTTATTAAGGCCTTTTTAATGCTAATGTAATGTTACATACTGAAGGTAAACCTGCCTGTTAATGGAGCTGACTGGTTTTCAAACCACTCACTTTGCCATGAGGCGAAGCAACATAACCATTTTTAAAATACTGATGAAAAGAGGAAAGACAAAAATCAATATCGATTTTCTCCATGGCTCCAGATGATGTAACTGACTTATATTATCTCAGAAAAATTAGTCACACCAAAATAAAGATGCACAGGTGAAAAACACATTGATGGATCGACAAAAAGCAATAAAGGTAGGTGACAGACCGGGGAGTGGGGGTCAGCCAGACAAAGCAACAAAGAGTTTTTTAAAAAATCAATTTTTGAGGGCAACTAGGCTGCCATCAAATGGAGGAATACCTTTTGTATGTCCTGTATTGCTGTTTATTGACAACACAGAAAGCAGATTTTAAAAAAGAAAAAAATGAAACTCTTTTCTTTGGCATTAGTGTTTAACTCATCTGCAGTTTCTCTCTGCAGAAACAGGACACAAGTCTTTAGGGACATCGTACAAGGTAAAGAGGGATTTGGCAGACGGTGAGCTCAAAATAGAAAACAACAAAGAGGTAATGAAGGAAAAAGTCCAGACTGCTAAGTGATTTCAGGTCTCAGCATTTTGCTCTGAATTAGTCCCTCTTGATTAACCAAAACTTTAAAAGAAAACAGCACAGCAGGGCCCTAAAGTTCAGTTGGATGGTCCAAAATGTGGGGATTTCAGATTTATCGAACTAAAACAGGAGTTCACAAAGCAACTATAATTAGTATTAGGTCATAAAGGATTAAATAATCCTGAACTTGCTTAACTTAAAAATCCTAACTTATAATGGCCTGCATTTATTCCTTATAATTATTCCTTAAATGAAAGCAATACAGCATGAATTAATGTCTGTCTAAAATTGCACAAATCTGATTTAACAGCCACTATCACCCACCTGGCAGCGATGTATAATGTCCTGTTCATAATCACAATGAGCTGAATGTCCAGTTTGTGCCGCTGCGTGTTGTTCCTTCCCGGTTTGTGGCCTACAAACGCTGGGTACTGCTTTGTGTCTGCAAGAAGGAGGACAAAAATTAATCCCTGCATGTGCCCACTTGTAGTAGCTCTAGTGAAGGATTTAGTAATTTATGGCTTTCACAGCTTTTGTCATACGTCCCATGAGTTTTAGGTCAAATGTCAACCCATGTGTCTTTGCTGGATAAGGAAACGCCACCACAATTGTCAGCTGAGGCCCTCATGTAACCATAAATTGTAGGCTAAAAATGTGCTGCACTGTACCATGCAATCGCTCTATTGTTAGTGGCTTTGGATGAAAGTGCTTAGTTTGAATAAACAGTTTGATAGAGGAGCGCAGGTCTATGTGAGGCTTTCTGGTCTGGTTTCAGTTCCCTCGGCCAGCGTTGAGCCCAGAGTGAGTACAGCAGGACAGGACAGAGGGAGAAACACAGAGAGAATCAGAGGAAACAATGACCATATCTTTATAGCCTGCCACAGCATTTACACTATCACACACAGCATTAGGAGCCCAACAGAAAAATAGCGGATTATCCTTTGATGTGGGGTGGGCTCCATTTCAAATTCTGCCTTAAGTCCTTCATTTTTGTGTGTGTAGAGGGCCTATCCTTGGGCGCCAAATTACACTCCATGCCTTCAGAATGCGTTGAGTGTAGGGGATGGCGGGGGTTGCTGAGGAAAGAAGGGTTGAGAGGGATGTGGAGGAGTAAAAAGGATAGAACAAGTGAGACAGATACTGAGAAGGGGATTTGCAAAGTAGAAAACAAAGAGGAAAGGGAAAAAGAGTGCACGCAGAGTGCGAGGGAGGACTTGTAATGAGAGAAGGGACAGTGCTCAAGCAGAGAATGAAAGAAAGACATAAAGAAAGTAAAGAGAAGCAAGAAAAAGGATATACTTACAGTTGCCGTGTGAGATGCTAATAGGCTCACTGTCTTCGGGGAAGCCCGCCCCGGCTATTTGCAGTAGTGTGAAGTAGAGTAACAAGGCCTCTGACCTCATGGTCGCACCAACACTGCTGCTGCTGGTCCTCTACTAGAGATTTGCCTCAGCCTGTACAAAAAGAGGCAGACGTGGTAGACAAGGAGGAGATGGAGAGGGATGACAGAAGGGGAAGAAAGAAGAAAAAAGAGAGTTTGTCAGACAATGTTTTCAATTAACTGTTTCATTAGTTGCTTTCCTTCTTGGCTTCTGCATTCTTGGTGTGAAACAGAAGGGTGGAGAAGAAAGGATAGGCAGAAATAGAAAAGATTTACCCAAAGAATTTCCAGTCTACCGGATTTAGCTGTTTGTGCATTTTGTATGGCCCAATGCAGTGTGTCAGAGATATATTTATGTACGCAATTTTGATGACTCAAGTAAGCCACGATGGAAGCAAAACAGAATTAATTGGATTAGGGGTGGTAATATGCGTCATAGATCGATGTCAAGCAGAGAAGATCTCAGTGCTTCTCTCTTCCTCTCTCTCTCTCTCTTTCTGTGACAGGGTCTTAGTGAAGTGTGAGAGCTCTCTGTAAGATTAGCCTTCTGAAAAGTATCAGCAGCACCTGAAGATGGAAAGGAATGGCATGGCAGGCACCTAATTTACCACTTGTCTCTTACAAAGGTAGCAATCCCATGTCCTAACTCCTACAGGTTGATGACTTCCATGGACTCAAATACCAATGTGACTACTAAATATTTATTTTCAACACAGCTCTGGTTGAAGACCTGCATGGAGGGTTTCCATTCTTTCCTATTCATCTTTTTTATTTTTGCATTTGGTCTCTACACGTGGTAAGTGTTCACAGGATTCATCATTTCCATTCTTCACCATTCACTGCTTCTATACACAGCAGAGCAATGCATTCTGATAGTGTTGCGCTGGGTTTCAAATGATGGGGTGTCAAGTCATGTCGATGTAAAATAAAAACTGATTCTCGACTCTCCTCATTTCTTTCCAGTGTTTTCACAAACAATTTTGCCGGACTAGGAAGTTTGTTAAGAAGCCACCATGTCGGTTTCGTTTTATAATCCAGGAGAAGACAGCCCCCCATGAAGGGTGGGCAATTAATTTTACCATGGGGCCACATGAGAAACTGGGACTGTTGTGGAGGGCCACACCACTAAGCTGAACTCAGTTCTGCTCAGTATTAATTTTATCTCTTTATAACCTTATTGGTGCAGCCCTCCACAACAGTTCCAGTTTTTCATGTGGCCCCATGGTAAAATTAATTAATCACCCCTGGTCTAGTAGCTTGCCCATTAAGTTTCCAATGCTGAGGAGAAGGGAGATCCCTCATGTGCGAAAACCAAAGACACTACATAAAAAGTGAATGTAACCATAGTTATGTCACCCACTGGTTAGTGAGGCCCTTTTTCAGCAAGCATTTTTGCTTTTGCTGTCCTGGTGTTATGTGATGAGCAAGGGGTGGGACTGCCTGAGCAACAGTGGACACCGCAAGCTCATTGACTAACGCCTTGTCAACCACAAGTCAGTAGCCAATGAACATATTCTGGATCATTCTCTTTCCTGACTCTTAAGAGTTACCATAATTTACAGAATAACCTTCATGTTCTCTTCAGTATGAGCTGGAACTAGCGACTGAGCCCACCAAGCATTTACTGAGGTCATACAGCACTGGAGCTGCAGCCATTTTCCCATAGACTCCATACAACTGGAATTATTTTTGCAACCAGGAGTCACCCACTGCTGGTCATTAAAAATATGCAGGTTTAAGAATACTTCTTTGAAAAGTATTTCAGACCTGGAAACTATGTCCATCTTTTATATGGGCTATGCAAGTGCGGACATGATCATTTACCTTAAATGATAAAAATCCTGGAAAACTCAGCTGTGCTCAGCCAGTTCATTTTCTAATGTAACTTATATGTGCCCACAGAAGTGGATTTCATAGCAGATGCCCTACAATGTGTTGATGTAATGTCTTCATAGCACAAACCATGGCAACTGAGCTTTTGTTGCTGCAGTTTGTGGCAACCAATTACACCCATAAATCATCCAAGACAATTATTGCGTCTGTAATCTAATCAAGAATAAAGCATTTGATTTGCATAAAGCACCTTCTTTTTTTCTCACATAAAGCTGCAGGGGTGAGAAGTTGCTGGGTAGACGGAGTAAGGGATGCTTCAGGGATGAAGAATTGAATAAAATAGTCGATTTCATTTGCTCCAGTCTGATAAAAGTTGTTTATCCCACGCTGTATTTTCATTTGCTATTGTATGTCCAAGGGGAGCACAAACTGTAGGGAGGAAGGAGGGAGAAAAAGAGAGAGAGGGGAGGGGTAACTTTCTCTTTTCTTTGTCATGTCTCTCTCTCTCTCCATCTCCTTTTCCCTCTCTCTCTCCATGCTCCTGTGAATCTCATTCAGGAGAGGAATGAAAACACTATTCACTGGTAGAATCATTTTAACACTGAGGAGAATACCAATACTAAAGCCTGGATACGACCTTGATCTCACAAGCTGCTCCATTCCCCCTCCCTCCTTTTTCATTCCCTGGCCTAGTCCTCTTATCCTTACACTCATTTTTTTGTACTACCATATTTTATGAAGGGAAAAAATACAAAAATGGATTTTTCCTGCAGCCTTTCCTTCATCATACAGTTCAGGCTGACTGAGTTGAGCTTGTACTGCACATTGTGACTTAATACAATTTGTAAATAAAAATGTGCTTTATCTACACAGTATAGTGAACAACTGTAGATGGTTTAAATGTATGTCTGGCCTGAATTTTGACCCTGAAGTCCTCCAGTAATTGACTGATTGATGAGCAGAAAGTGGTATAAGACAGAGGGGTTACCCTTTTAGGGACAAAACTCAATGGATGATGGATGGAGGCTGAACTGACGACAAAATCAAGATGTGAGAGCTATACAGTAAGGAGGAATAACTGTAATTGTATTTTTAGAAAGGACCTAATTATGTCAGAAATACCTGTTTCTTCCACATGAATGTAGATGCTGTAGTTCTATTGTTTAAAAAAAAAACATCAAGAGATTAATCATATGGTAGACATTTCTTTTAATCAGTGGCCGCTGAAGGAGAGGCACATCGTCCATCTATATCAGTGGGTTGTAAAAAACTGTTAGCCAAATCATCTCACACTGCCTACTCTGATACACAAAATAAATTGAGCACAAAATGGCTTAAGTGAAACCCCTAAGACTTCCAGTGGCCCTTTCATTACCAGCTGCCACACATGAGTAACAGGAGGGAGCGGGACACAGTCTGTCTTTACCAAATTACACTCGTTCTATGGAAGAACAAATTGCTTCCTTGTGTGAGAGTGTGACTATGTGTGTCTTAAACTCTTATTTAAAATGCTACCTTTGTATAGTACTGTAGACATCTATAAAACACATGCAAACTGAGAACATCCAGCAATTCAAACTTTAATAAATTACCTGTTAGCAAACATCAGACTTGCACAGGTGGGAGTGTGTGGATTTTCTCTTTGGTAAAACCTGAAACAATCGTAAGAAGTAAAGAGTAACAGTGGATCCCTTTGCTTCCTCCTCAGGCTTTTAATAGATAATAACATTTTGAGAACCTTAGCTGCTGCTCCTTTACAACTCCCTCACACTTGCAATGATAAAGTAGCTCTTTGTGTGTGCGCTCAAGTGTGTGTGTGTGTGTGTGTGTGTGTGTGGGGGTGGGGGGTGGGGGTGGAGTTAATCA
>VUQS01021406.1:8939-33133 GCA_015108495.1 Heterochromis multidens | reverse complement strand
TAAAACAGCAAGAAAAAGAAAGAAAAAAAAAAAAAAAGAAGTATGTCTGAGAGTAAGTAGTACTTTGTATGTGTGTTGCTTTTCAGAGTTGCTGGAACCCAATGAAAGCTGAAGTGATTTTATGGGTGAATGAATGACAGCAGGGTAATTCCAACAACTTCAGAAGTTTCTGTTGTGTGACAATCTCCCAGCATTAAAGAGAAGAAACAGACTTTACACACGCGTGTTAACACAACACAAATCACAACACCAGACCGCACTAAAACCAGACACTTTTACAACACAGCCACATAAATATCATATTGCTAAGCCCTAACAGAGATGCCACTACTATCCACTATGTCACCTGTTCACAGGCATGCTGGAAGAAATGGTGTTTGGGGGTGAAGTGTGAAAGTAGATGAGAATTAGACCAAGTAAAGAAGGTTGGAAAGACAGACAGGTGAGAGCAATGCATTGATCCACCATATGGGAATAAAAAATGGAACACATCCAACCACCTAGGGCTCCCAAATGGGGAGGATACCTTGGCAGGTGTTTACCTTGTCAGTCCTGGCCTGATAATCAGAGAGAAAAGACAGGAGGAGCTGTCGGCCTGAACCCAAGAGGCCGTGATAAGAGGAGGGAATGGAAAGAGAGTGAGAGGGAGGAACTTGTCTGTCTTTTTGAGACCAAGAGCCAAACTAGCATCCAATATAAACACACACATACAGACACACACTAGCATGCATACTCCTACAACAATTCTTGAGCTACCAAAAAGCATACTGGTGTTTTCCTTTTCCTCCTCCGTTTTTCATCCCTTAGATGCTGCTTTGAAATGAATATCTGTATGGAGGTAATCCATCATGGTTTGATTATTAAAAGACAATGAAGTGGACATGAATGAGGCACCCTGTCGCTGTAGGCTCTTTATGGAAACAGAAGCCCAAATGCAAGAACGTCTCCCTTTAAAGAGGTGACGGATTGATTCTGGAAGACGGCCAAAGACGACTCAAAAAGACAAGGAGGGGAAAAAAAAGGGGGAAAAGAGAGACAGGAGAACAGCAAGGGAATAAAAAGGCAAAGTGCCAACTTGGAACAACTGTAACCTAGCAAAGATATTCAGAGACTGGAGATAAGTGCCTATCTTTATAACACTGCCTCTGTGATCTAACAGCTATTAGGCCTAGACATGCCTCTGTGATTCTTAATCATTAAAAACAATTATCTGTTGTGAAGCAATGGATATCCTTTTTCGGGATGTTTTGAGGACACTCTTCGTAGCAAATTACCATAGATATAGAAATGAGGATTAAAAAAAAGTGAAACCTAAAAGAGACATGAGCAAAGGAAAAGAAAAGATAACAAAGCAGGGAGGTGAAAAGGAGGGGAGGTTAATGCGTGTTCACTGTCTGAGAATGATCCAAAGTAAACTGACATCACACCAACCTCGCCACCAGCAGGAATCAGCAGAGGAGAAAGATGAGAGGAGATAACTACCACTCACTACACTGTTTGTGAAAGTAGGTCAGGAACTTGTTGGGCTGCTGGGCCTGAGATGAGCTCCCAAAATTACTCTGGAAAACCTCTAACAGATAAATGTTTAACCCTCAATACAAATATATTAGACAGAGCTAATTAGAGTTAGTTTAAATGTATACTAGAAAACAAATAATGAAGGGAAATAGTGTGCATTTTATTGCTGAAATTTTACTTTGTAGCTAAGTGGGCATGCCTCTAACAATGGCAGCACTGGTCAGTCAGTTGTTGGATCCACCATGCTGGTAAATACTAAAACTTCTGGATAAATTTCCATGCAAACATACTTTGCCATCAAAATAAATAACCCTATGGACTGTGTTCAACCCACAAACTTTCCTTTAACTTTGTTTTTAGTGAAATGTTACTTGATAAACAGATTTTTGTTACCGAACGCTTTCTGTTTTCTGTTTTTAGTTCATTTTTTGGCAGCGCAGTGATGCAATAGTTAGCACTGTCACCTCACAACACGGTTCCTAGTTCGGGCCTTTCTGTGTGGAGTAGGTATGTTCTCGCTGTGCCTGCATGGGTTTCTGGGTATTCCTCCCACAGTCCGAAGACATGCATGATTTTTAATTATGTCCAATTTAGAATCATTTAGATTTAGATGTGAGGCAGATAGAGTGCTTTAAGTATACAGAATAAAGTGCCCTATGAATGTGGCTTGTAGTCCAAAATGCTTTGAGTGATCAGCAAGACTAGAAAAGTGCTATATAAATGTACACTGCAGTCCAAGCGCCACTGATCAGTCATGTCACAGCAGGCTTTAATTGCATGCAAGTTAACAGTCCATGTTCAGTGCAAATGAGGGCTGGCATTTGCCAAAATGTACTGGATAATCATTGGCTATAATCTGGTGACCATTTGGCTTTTTATTAAAATTTTGAAGTTTTTTGCCTTTAGCAATTTCTGCATAGAAATTGAGATCTTGGCCAGGATATCTGCTGGCTACACCCAAAAACTAGCCAGAGCCCTCAGCAATGCCCAAGTCAGCAGGCTAGCCAGCGGGTTTCCCGCTTAATAAATGAATCCATGAAATTTGTTACACACACTCATATTTCATACAGGATAATTTGTAATTGCTTTAGTGTATCATCCAGTGCCATCATCAGGTGAAAATGGCCTAAAATCTGCTTTGTGTGCTCAATTGCAGATGTTAGCATGCTAAGGTGCTAATATTAATTAATACATTTGGTAGAATTTATACCAGATAAACATCACCACCTTAGCACATGAACATGTAGGAGGCGAACTGCAGCATTTAGCTTGAAGCCCTGCAGTGCCTAAATCCAGTTTCATAGAGCCGGCATAAACTCTTGTTCTAAGTCTTGGTTGCTTTCTCTTTGTCAGGCCCGCAAAACAAGCTGCCCAAAATGTTCCCTCACTACCTCTCTCAGACATAATGAAAACATTTTTTGTGTTATCACCATCATTCCTCCTTTTCTCAAATCTCTCTTTCTACTAATTATATTTTCCAATCTCTTCATCTCCCTGAGAATGGCGGCAGAGAAGAAAAAGGTGAATGTGGTGTAGGTTGCTCCTTTTCTTTGCTTTGTCTGGAAAAAGCATTTATGAATCAAAACAAGCCCCCACTCAGTGACACACATTCAGCTACACACACACACACAGACACAAAGCCCAACTCATGTCACGCACACAACTGCTGCTCAAGAGATTGACCCCCCTAAAAAACAGGAGGTTACACATTTAAATATCAGAACCTTTTCCAGGCCTGTCAATCATTGGTGGTGATGATATTAACAGGGCACCGTAATCACTCTGGAAGCAGCTGATACAGAGCTGTGTGGGCAAAGCAAAGAAAATTGCTGCTGATAAGGACATGCGTGGTAGCACATGGCCTTCTCTGTCTCTCTTTTGATCCAATTATCTCTTTGGTCACAAAATCCTCTATCTCAGTTTCTTAATATTGCCTGTCCCTTTACTCTTAATATATCTTGCAATATCAGAACACATTTTTGTCAGTACATATACTAGTTGGTCATTATGAGTAAAGATCAATTGTCTACACTGTTAAGTTTGAACCTTGTCAAAAGAGCAAAAGCAGCCAACAAATACAAACTGAGACTCAAACTGAGTGTTTTTCTTCTGAGTGAAGAAATTTAAGTTAAAAAAAAGTCAGAATGTCACTGAGCTAAATGCCACATTAACTCCATGGAGACAGATGCTGGAATGAGTGAAGCAGTGCCCTGTGGAGCAACGATTGGGGTGTTGAAACTGTCACACGGCATAATGCGCATTTTACTTAGAAACTCACTTCACGAAGGCCAACTGCAGGGTGCCTTCAGGCACTGCTGCACCATTTTATGCTATGCTTAGTCATAAAACAGACCTGGGACCTCCAGCCTGTAAGGTTGGTGAGTCAAGTAATGCTTTAAATTAGGGTGCCTGGGGTTGGAAACGTATGACAACATATTTAGAAATGTGTGCCCAGTACAAGAATAACTAAATGAATCTCAGACTCTTGTCTTTAGTAAACATCAGCTAAGCCATCAGCAGGGAGAAGCATAACAGAAAAATCCATTTCTGTGGGGCTCTGGTGAAGTATTTTCAAATCCAAAATGCATGAGCCCTAAAATGATTTTTTATGTAATTTCTACAAGCGAAAAAAAACGTTCACTAGCAGGAAGAGGGGAAAGCATGATAGACTTGCAGCAATCCATGCATAAGTTCTCTGAGTCATAGCAGAAATTAGTGTGGGCATTTAGAGAAGCATAGAAGAAGTAGCTGAGGGACATTGTGTCCCCAGAGTATTTTTTTCCCCACAAATAAAAGAGGATGAGCAATCAATAAAACAATAGCTGTAATTCTGGCCCAAGAGCTGGATAGTTACAAACCCTTTTCCTCGACAGGCCTGGGCTGTAAATGAGAAAAGTCTCAGAGTCAATATTCAACGACGGCTCGCTAAATGGTTTTTACTATGGTTATAAAAGGCTCAAGGAGATTTGGAGAAAAGAAATGGAATTTTTTTCTCCTTGCTGGACCTTGACTAAATAAACAAAGTTGTAATCCATATGGTATGTATGTAAAAAAAAAAATACAAAACTAAAAATCCAGTATCACCACTACCTGTGACCAACTAGACAGACCTTTGCAATGGCAAGAATATAGTAGATATAAGCACAATTTTTGTGTGCTTTTGTGTTGTTGTTTTGGATTTGCACATGCTTTAACAGTCAACTTATGCAGCTGTTTTTGTTGCATTCTTTTCCTCTCCTTGCAACTAAACTAGAAAAGCAGACACAGGATATAAGCGGGTGGCCTGCAGGGACTGAATAAGAGGTGTGATGATTTTCTGTTGTTCTATCCATCTGGTGCAGTTTTCACATCTCACAGCCTCCTGCTTCTTCATAATAGGTGTGCTTCAGAGTTTTACGAGGTGTGATACAGTCTCTGTCAGTGCCTCATTGTGTACCTAATGCAGTCATCAGTATATTTCTATTCATCACACTTTGCAGCATGTTTAACTTTTTTTTGACAATCAATCCAAAGATTTTTTTTTAGCAGTTGAAAGATTTCACAATCCAATGCTGCTCACTGGAGACACCAATATACACATATCATGAGTAATAGGTCCTTGTGACCAAAGAAAGAAGCACAAGCCACATAAATGCCATGTAACCTTGTAAATGATGCTGCTGGATAACACATTATGTGCATCTGTTTCTGTCATAAAGCCTGCAAATGTACCTTGATTTAATTTGCTGATTTACCATCACACAAAATCATTTCAGCTCTGTTAATGACATTTTTCTTGTTGAGTTTCCAGTTCATTTGATGCAGGTTCCATTATGCTAAGTGACTGAGTCTGTGTCCTCACTGATAACTGACTAGCTGGCCTTCCGTTCCACAGCAACAGGCCTATCAGATCTGACTGAGCATGATCCTAATCTCTATTAAGGTGACCACGGACCGGGAAGAGAAAAGCACACCACGAGTACACACTTTCTTGGTCTTTTTTTAATTATCTGTCTCAGACATTTTCAGTCAGTCTATGTATACATTACATTTTCTCCTTCTCTTCCCTTTATTTACCTTCTTCCTCTTAGCTCCCCTGCACACCCTGCAACCAAACACCAAATCCATCTTCAAAATAGAATAAAAACTCATCCCACAGATGCTGTTTCTTTTATGACAGGAAACATATATTTATAATGGAGAATGGAATAAACTAAACACAATTATGGTCTGTGTTAGCCCGTGATATTGTGATACTGATAACAGAGTATCTTGTTTTCTGTTAGTGCATCATATCCAATAGCATTATGAATCATCTGTGATAAACCAGGACATTCAATCCTGCCGCAGCACAAGGCCACAGTCACTTACTGACAATGCATTGTACCACAGTAGCTGTTGTATTGCCAATGTACAGAATGAATCTGTCTGAATTGTTATCTCCACAAACCATATTGTAGGAGTGATGCAGCTCACATCCAGCTCTATACTAATGAACGAGATGACAATGCTCCAGCAAGCAGATCACTGAGACATCCCACCAGTGTCCAAAACAAAATGTATGGAAATGAAATGTATTACACAATGCAGAACAGCTGCAAATAGTTCTAAATGGTGTCAGTCTGCAGCGGAGATTGTTGTTACCATTTCTGTTTTATCAAAACATGAGCTAATACAATATAACAAGTACAGTTATCAACTCTGACATAGGGAAGACTTTTGAATGCTATTTCTTGTTTGTGTTTTGGTTTACCTGCCAATAAACTACACTGCAGGAGAAAAAAATATGGATAAATAGAAAAATTATGAAAGGGAAGACAAAATGCCTTAAATGAAACATGAGGGAAGTGATGTAAGGATGTAATCCTTTACAAACCACTGTCTAAGCCTGCAAACCTGATAAGAGCCAGGCCGATCAGTATAATTAGTGTGTCACTATGCCCACGCCACACATGCTAGCTAGCTGTAAGACACGTTTCATGACCAGATGAATGCAAGCTTGTCTAAAAGCAAGCCCTGACTCAGTGGCAGCCTTTGGAAATGTAACATTTTTAATGTAAAATATAAAATACGCATAAGAGATATATGTTTTTTTTTTCAAATTTTTTTCTTAGCTTATAAAATAGGCCATAAATAAAGTTTATTTTTATTAAAGCCATCACTGTAAAAATCATAAAACCCTACACAAACTGTGAAACCCTGATAAGGTTGGTCAATAATTCCAATAATGAGTTGCAAGCCTGCAGAAAACTTTTTAAAAAACACCTTTAAGTCTGTATATACATTACAGTTCTTACAATACTAGAATTTCAAACTCAATACCAATACACAGGAAAATACTCAATATTATTTTCAATACCATGGATGAAAAAAATATATAGATTAGAACAATACAAACAATCAATAACAACACAATTTTTGAGTTGTCTAACAACCCAATTTATAAATTTTAAATTCTCTTAGGTATTGCAAAAACAAACTAAAAAGAGCTCAGCTTAAATCTGGGACTTTAAGAAAAACTTTTCAGACACAAATACTTTTAATACTGATATCCTGTTTCATTAACACCATCTAATAAAGCTACAGATGGACAGCTCTCGCATTATTGTTGTATTATTAGCCATGTTAGCTATTGGGTAATAGTTCCTAATAGTTAAACAACACATTAAGGTGCCAGGTTAACATTTATGATAACTTCAAAGTTGTTGAAAAGGGAGCTTTACTGACCTCTCAAATTTCCTCATAAAGTCAGCTGCTGTTCATGTGTTCAGCTGCTAGTGAGGGAAGGAGGAGAAGTTGTGTGTCAACTGGAGGAGGCGAAGACGGCACTGCTGGTGAAGTTGATACTGTTGCTAATGAATATCCACTCCAATTTAGTACTGATTAGTATCTGATTATCAATTCTTTCTATTTTTTGACAACCCTAGGATCCATGAATGTGGATTATTACAAAACCACAGTAAACTCAAGGTATGTTTTGGGTTACTGTGCATTTGGTATATTTGGGGTCTCAAATAAGATGTAAGAATTAACATGATTGACATGATCTGTGGCACTTTTTTACTGGCAAACACATTCTAAAACTGAGAGCATTCACATGACAGGCACTGAAGCAAAAGTTAATAAACACTGAATGCCAGCATTATGTAATGAGCTGTATGAATACTGGTGCCACAAGAGAGGTGCATTCTTTATAATGAGACCACAAAAATCAATGCAGAGGAGACGCTGTGCATCTCTGCAAGTTCATTTAGGCAGCAGGATATAAGGAAAGCCCTGGGATGAAAGTTAATCTAGTTAAAAATGTTATGTGATCAGCTCAGGGAAAAGAAATACAATCCTCCCAATGTTACGATTGTTGCATAATGGTAATGAAAGTTTGTGTGGCACTCTAAATGCCCGACTGGTTTGGAAGCACAAGTGAAAAGTACATATTGTAATGGAAGTAAGAATACATGCTGTTTTCTTTTGTGAGGTAATTTCGAAACAGACGAACACACGCAGTACAGCCACCTTTGGGTCCCACACTTGAAAATAAAGAGGTTTTAGAAGAAAAACTACAATTCAGACACACAGAGCTAAGACATACTGTACAATGGTGTTTTTCTACAGCTGCTGGAACCAAGACTCACATTGCTGTTTCTTTTATGCACCGTAATCATGCAATAATTACAGTGTACGATTACACTGAACACTGGTTGTCTGGTTGTAATTCAGACTTCAAAATCATATCTAGCCGGTATAAAACAGTATAAAATTAAACCTGAATCACCTCCTTTCTATTTTCTAAGCATTAGAACATAATTTACATTCGCACTGAAATGTATTTTAAGTATTGCATAAGAAATTATGAGATCTTTCTCAGCATCTCTGCCCGTGCACAGGATCACATATATTGCATTCTCTGTATCTGCCTTCCATCACAAATTTCAGCAAAGTGCAGATGACGGTTCTCCGATAAGTAATTTTCCATGCTATGTCACAGCCTCTTTGTGATCACTAACTTCTTATATCGGCCGTGTCAAGCAATTTTTCTAATGGAAATGTTGCATTAATTCAGTGGCTGGGGCCATACATCATGCTTGTATATTTCCCTTGTGGGAGTTGAGCTAAGCTGAGCTGAGCAGGACCAGGCTAGACCATGCTAGCAAGTTTGTATGAAACCATACTGGGCTATGTTTGGAGTGTATAATGCTTTTGTTCTTCATATCCAAAAACTGCCACAGTTTCTGGGTGGTAGGATCACGATCATCGGATAAACTTTTGTCTTTTGCTATATGTTTTACAAGGTTGTTTTTCTTAAATCATCAAGGCTGCCACTGTAGAAATACAAACCCAACAACACTGAAAAAAATATGTGTGATCAAGAGTAAAAGATACATCTATTTAAGAGTCACACAAAGAAAACCTAAGTCTAATTTCCAGAATACAAATACGCATTAAACTAGAAGAAAACCTGTTTGCGTATATTGCTTGGAAGGCGGAGGGTACAATTACTCTATCTATTCTCTTCTTTTCACACCATAACTCACCAAGTGTTGTTCCTCTCAAGTGGTAAAAGCTTCAACAGCCTACCATTTCACGCCTACAAATCCTGATTACTTTTTTTTTTTGGATGGGAAGTAGAAGGGGTCAAAACTTGCTTTTAAATCAGCCACCAAAGAGTTTATAAGAAAACACCAAACACATGAAGCTTCTGCTAAAAACCTCAACCAATTCTTTTGCCTTTCATCTGTAACCTTCTAACCTCTTCCGTTACCCCACTCAGGCAACTTCTAAAGATGTGCATTTACGACATCCTGCCAGCATTAAGGGCAGTACAGGAGAAAATAAAAGCGAGGGGAACCAGACTAAAGGTGGCGGGGAACCTCAGCCTTGAACTATTGTGCTCAATCTGAGTGATAATGAAGGATGAAGTGCGAAGACACAGAGGAGAGAGACTGCAGTGATGGAGTGTTGTGAGTGTTTTTGAAACGTGGTTATTTGCTTGCCCTTGCAGGTGTTGTGTTACAGTCAGTCGGTCAGATGGTGGGCGTGCGCCTACCTGCAGCTCCCAGGTTTTTACACCGTGGAAACACAGGGAAACCTGAGCCAGTCGAGCCCACTCGCTGTGATGCTAAGCTAATGCCAAGATTACTGCTTCCTTTCAATCAAAACCCTGAAAAAAAAAAAGTCTAGCTTTTTCCCTCCCTGCCTGATATCTTTGTCTACTGCTCTGTGTGCCTGACTGAGTGCCAGAAAACAAACCCACAGCACAATCAGTTAAACCAGTTTTCTCTTAATTATATGTTTTCCGTTCATGGAACAATCAGAAGAGTTTAAGAAGAAGTTTGGTGAGGTGTGTTAAAGAAGGGATGAAAGAAGGCTCTTTTTTTGGTTAAGCAGACATATCTATCATAGCTGTTTATTCAGTGGATGATGGGAGTTTGATGAATCATGTGGAGGGGAGCTCCTTTTTTGTCTCAAAGACTTTGGAATTTGAAAGAGACAAAAGAGAAGCAATGCTTTATCAAACATGAATGATTGAGAGCCAGGAGACATTGATTTACGCCTGCGGTCCCATATCTCTACACCTTTATTTTTGCAGCATATGCTATTGCAGATGACTGATGTTTTGACTATCTTTAGCAAACAAAATGTAAAAGTCTAAAGCAATGATGGCAGTTAGGGTCATCATACTAACATGTTAGTCTTAGTATGTCAACATTTACTAATTAGCACCTAACACAAAGGAAAGTTCAGGGTGATAGAAGTAGCATTAGTTTGGCAACTTCTTATTAAACAATGGATGGGACCAATTTTTCAAGTGATAGTAGCAACAGTAGAAAATTTGGGATGTTACCAGCTAAGTTATTACACTTAACTGGTAACTGATCATGATGAAAAACCAGGTGATTAACAGTGTAATAGGATTATTCCTCAGAGGACCAGGAATGCCCTTGCAAAAATGTCATAGCAGTCCAGTAGTTAATGAGATCTGGTCAGACTGATTTGCCATCCATAGATCCACGCCTTTTTAGCATGACAAAAGAAAAATCAGAAATGGGAAAAGTCAGGATTTACTGGTTGAGAAGATGCAGCAAAGTGTTTTGACGATGGGGTGCTGAGAATCAGCAGTCATTATAAAGTAAGCAAATGAACGGAAACAGAGAGCGCAGGATGTGCTCATACTTAAAAGTTTTCTGTTGTTTTGTGACAGCACACCCTGCAGCCAACGCAGCCTCTGGTACACTGTATAAAAATGTCTCCTTGGCTCCAGAAGTAAACATTAACCAGACATATGCACACCTACTTGTATACAGAGGTCAGGAGAGCAGTGGCATTTCATACATTGCTTACTCTAGCAAATCGGCAGTATATACATGAACTAGCGGACAGCAAATATAACTTCCATTTCTCCAGAGGTTTGTTGCATTACTGTATATATCTCTGAACGCATGTGTGCATTTGAGTATGTCTGCCTGTGTTTCTGTGTTTGTGCTGTAACCAACCATCTCATTTCCCCATAGGAGGACTTAGTCTGGCTGAGACTGCATCCTCCAGCACACTCGCATTAACATTTCATCCTGATTGTCTCTGTCAAAGTAATTCATCATCATCGACTAAAAGACTGGGACTGGAGCCTCCCTCGACTTCACATCTCTCTCCTTCCATCTCTCTCCCTCTGTCTCCAGGTTTTCTCTTCGTTCCCATTTCTGCCCCCATCTTTGGCTTTCCCTCTCTGGCTTTACCTCTCACATCCTCTCTTGATGTTTCTCTATCTTACGCCTGTCCATCTGGCTCTTGAGATAAACACAAGCCTGGCTCTCCTCACGCAGACAAAATATCTATAAAGATGAACGTAATCACAGTTTGGCTATTTAGTCCAAGTGACCCTCCTGCGGAACATTATCCATCTGTCTACCTAATTTTTCCTTACCTCAGTCACTCGTTTTCTTTTGGGTTCACTCCCCTCACACTCGCCAAGGTTCAGAATGACAAGCAGATTATATCCAGGGGAAAATTTGATTAATGAGTTTGTCTGAATAACGTAAATCAACCTAATGGAACTGGAGACACCAAATGAAGGTGCAATGAGGGAAGAAGAGAGAGAGGGACAGTGGTTGCTTGGGGTTCAAATTTCCATTCAACTGAAATGTAAAAACAGTAAGCAGCCCTCAGCTGCTGTCACACCGGCCTTTGAGAAAAAAAGAGGAGGATAGGCAATGTCCTCCTTTTTTTTCCCCATCTTTCCTTTCTTTTGTCTTCTTACTATGAGTCCCTGGAGTACCCTGCCCCTCCCTTCCATCCATCCCTCCACCCAATCCTCTCATCCAACCAGATATGATCCCATCCAAACTATTACCACCAGCAGCACCACCATTACTAATCCAAGGACAGTGCCTGTAGCACCACACACATGCACACACTTGCTCACACACCTTCACGTGCACACAATCACAGAGAACTCCTAAGAGACAGCACTTTACAGTCTGCTAGCTACAACAATGAAATCTGCACTTTACTGACAGAGTCAGGACCCCTAAAGACATAAGAGGATCAAGTTGCTCATCCGGTAACTTAAACCATTTAACTGTTTGTGCATTTAATTCCATTGACATGCAATTTTTAAACAGAAAGCAATGCAAAGGAGATATCTTGTCAGACAATGAAGCTTAATGCTCTTAACCAAAATGAATTTGGAAGACTTCTTGTTCGAAATGGTAAAGTTGCACTTTGTGTGTTTTTTTTTATTTAAAAAAAGCTGCAGGGACTTTTAAAACCGCTTCTTGTTTTTGTCTTTGATATAAAAACAAAAAAACTCTGCATGGCCTGCTAATGTAAATGCAAACTTTGTCTTTGTGTAATTGTCTTAAAAGCTTAAGTGCTGCAGTCCGGATCCTCCACAACAGTTAGTCTCATTGTTAAAGGAGGATCTGCGGATTACTATTGTTACCTTAAACCTAAATCTGTAGAACAAGGCTAGTACAATGACAATGAGATAATTAGCAGCACTGCTTACAGGGTTTTTTGGACTTAACCCGATAAAACACAATACTATACCTGTCCTGGACTCATTTTAGGCTTGTTTTTCTGTGCACATTTAAGTTTCTTCTTTTTTTAAAGCCGTCTAAGTGCTTAAACCATGTAAAATAAGTCCTTTAGTGTCAGTCCCCTCCCTTCATTTACTGTAAAATTTTTGAGATTTTTTTTTACAAAAAATAAATAAGTAAAATAAAAATGTGTTATGTATGCAACTGCAGGTTATATACTTCAGATCATTAAACTCCAAATGTAATCACACAATTCTGATGACAGGACAACCCAGTATTTCTGCTTTAACAAGAGCTGAGAACTTCAAATATAATAAAAATAATATTCATTAGCATGGGCAAATATCATTTAACACTTCATGTCAAATCATTTATTGTCTTTGTTTCTTTCTTTTGGGTTGTTAATTGGTAGACCCTTTAGTTTGTGAGGAACCAATTCAGTGTGACAATCCAGAAGACTTCATTTTTCATTTTCATTTTTCTTCTGCAAAGATAAGCCATCTGTGAAATGATACTGTAGAGGTTCATTCTCTCATGGCATGTTAATGTGATGAATTAAAATCACACACTGACAGGTTAGGAGGGAATTACAATGGATGCTTGCGATGTGTTTTAGTGGTTGTATGGTGGTAGATTGAGCAGGAATGTCCAGAATCATATCTGCATTTTTAAATATATTTAATCGGAAGGATACACGTATTACTGGAATTAAATAAGCAAACAGGAAAGCAGGATTTGTGTCAAATGTTATCTGCAACGGAAGCAAGTGAGAATGTTGTGTGGCCAGCAGCTGTCTTTAATTAAAGCTTGTTCAAACGAGTTCCTCTCTTGGGGGGGTGTAGAACAACAAGCAAGTAAAAAGAGACTCAAAGTCTGTATCCTTCTGTCATGTTGAATCCAAGCAATTTCTGTAAAATCAATCACACGCACAGGTATACCTGCTTCTGACATGTCTGCAAAAGAACACAGACATCTGCCCTTTGACACCATTTCTACATCTGTCAAAAGACTGAAACTGACAAGTGAAGTGTTGTCAAACTGCAGCTGTGAAAGTAGCCCTTCTGAATTGCTAAGGGCACTGTTGCTACCTTGGTGTCTTATGGTGGCTGTTGAGAGTAGTTGGTGGCATAACACTCAGCAGCAGCAGCAGCTAATCCCCTTGTGCGGCAGCAGCAGAGCACACCACAAGGATGCACAGAGGACTTAGACGAGGTTGGCTGAATGAGGTGAATGAGGACAGAGGTCAAAGGTGATAGGGTTCTATATCCGGAAGTGATAAAGACCTTCAACTTAAATTCAAAAGGAAGTAATTACACTTTACTTTTTTACTCTAACATATTAACACTCAAAAGATGTCACCCACCTCCCTGTGACTTAGTTCAGTACAGAAAGGTAATAGTTCCTAGAAAAAAGAAAAAAAACAACATTGGCAGGGAGCATAATCCAGACCACAATTACCTTGCTTAAAAAACCATAATTGGAAAAACAAATTAGTAGTACATAAATGTAATTTCTAGGAGACAGGGTTGGATGAGGGCCACAGGACTCACAGAGCTGTATTCTCTCTAATTACATTTGACTTTATAAGTGTACATTAAAATGAATTAAGTACACAGTATTAATCCAAATGGACTAGATAATCTAGAGGCCATACAGACATAATCTCGAGACATGTCATTTCATTATACTCAGTGATGTTACACTTTATCAGCTACAGTAATGGCAGTGCAGTATTGTTCTATGGTAAGAATCAGAATTCAACCAACCACATCTGCCTTTCATTTTTCAGATGGGCTGGGGTAAAATTACCCCCAAAACCAGAGCCCAAACGCAGTCTCAAGAAATTGGCATAGACATTGTAACCAGGGAACATCACTGGGCAAAGACTCAAAGACTTTTATTTGCAAAACTGAATACTGTTTTTAAGTGCCTTGGTGGCTGTGTTCACAAATATAAGATAGATCCAGGTCCACATTTCATCAGAGCTGTGATTTCAGCAGTTTCTCTTGTTGCCTTTCATTCAAGTGCAACAACAAGACAAGTGGTGAGGGCAAGTCAGAAATATTGATCTTGTGTAAAAGCAATACAACATTACATATTTAGAAAAGAACCAGTAACTGTTCATGTCTTTTTTACTGTGTATTAACACCAGATACACCTTCAGATTACAAAATTACCACCCCCTGCTATCTACAGACAGACACTCGTATGCGTGGATTTGCCAGTGTAAAAAGTTTAACTGCTGTATTTGCATCTATAGCTGGTGCTATAGGCTAGAGCTAAAGAAATGCAACAACAACACAAACTAATCCGTGCAATGTGCCTCCAAGGGGTTTAGCTCATGGGAGGGACTTAGAAAAGAGAGAGGGAGAAGGGTGGGGGAACTTTAAGCAGTCATTGTCCCTCCGGGAGCAGATTAACTATTTTAAAAGCAAAGGTGACGTCTATCGCTGGCTCGCTTTGCAGGCTAGCCCACGTTCTGAAACTCTGTGTAGAATTATGTTCCTCCTTCTCATTGTTTACTTCTTCTTTCCCTACTTTAGCTCTGTTGCTTCTTTTTCTCACTTTCTGTCTTCATCTTTCTCACCTCACACTCCCTTCTCATGTGCGCAATCTTTCTTTTTCTTTTAATCAAGTAAGAGACAGGCATATGCTTACTCATAGCAACAATCAGAAATGCCTGTTTAAGGAGCAGAGCAAAGGCCATCATGAAAGCACAGGGAAGACTACCGATTAAAACTTATTATGCCGCTGCAATGGCACCAATGTGTGAATGGGGGGGGGCACAGGGGGCTCTGCCCATGGGGAGCAGCACAAATGTGTGATGAGAAAAAGGAGTACACATGGGATACAGAGGATGACAGAGAGAAGAGGGAGGAGAAAGTAGGGCATGAAGGAGTAGAGCATTGGGTGTAAATATAGGGGGTTTCTTGTGAATGTGTGGAGAATGATGAGGAGTAAGGAGATGAGGCACTACAAATAATCTACACAAGGGAGTAAAGAGATAAGTGCTAGGCTATAGAAGGTGGAGGAGAGAGGGGATTTTAAAAGTAGAAGTGAGAAAAGAGAGGGCACTTCTCATGGGATAAACCCCTGTTTACCTAAAGGAAAACAAAGACTGGCACTGAAAAGCATGGCATGGAAATACAAATAAATCCCCTTTTGCCAACAAAGTCTTTTTATTGTATAAAAAAAAAAACATGAGGCAAGGGAGAAGCAAAAAGAACTTCCCTCCAATTATTACATTTCTCATGCCTTTTCTTTCTTGAAATATAAGTGTTGTTGAGTGTATGTATTGTAATAATTCGCAATGGAGTTATGTTTTTCTTTCTCCCCTTTCACAGCAAACTAGTCCCCCTGTGTGATCTGCATAATGCATGAATTCTCTGCATAGACTGTCAAGGGAAACACTAGGCATGGAAGCAACAATAGAAAGCAAGAAAACTTGATGTATAATATGTAGTTTAATGAATTATTACATAAGCCCCTCAGTGCTTTCCTTGAAACTGTAGGAGTCCTGTTCTTTGGCTATATAAAGACATCCTACCAAAAGTATTCACTGAGAAGAAACATCCTGTTGATACACTCCAGCACTCTAGTAAATGTGAATACCCCCTGAGCACACACACACACACACACACACACACACACAGATACACACACTGAATGAACATGCTGCACATGAACGCACATCAAGGCCTTTGTGTCACTGGATCTGTCAATCTCGTTCTCATTTTTCTCCTCCCTTTTTCAGTTACTCAAACACACACATACACACACATCCATGCCAACACAATTCAGGTCCGTCATAATGAGGCCATCATGATGAGGGAAACACAGAGTCAACAGACAGCCATTCATCGCATAAAGCCACGGAGTCTCCTCAAGTCTGTATCTGGAGCTAGCTCCAGTGTGTGTGTGTGTGTGTGTGTGTGTGGCTGCCAGGCAGGGTGGGCCCCAGAGGAGAGGCTTACATGGCATGACCTCAGCGAAAGACTTCCCTCCTCCAGGCCCTGGCACTCACACGAACACCCATGAACACACACACACACATATACAATGTTCCCAGCGTTCCTGGCAGCACCAGTCCAACCTGACTGCTTTGCCACATCTTTTAGTTACTTTATCTGCTGAGTTCCTCTAAGTCTCCCTGTACAGTATCTCTAGCCTTGCTAATTCTTGTATCCAGTTTTTTTCCACGGGTCGCTATAGCCAAAAAAACCCATTAAATTCAATAAAGATGCACCGTCCAATCCTCTCATGAACATGTTTCTTTGCTATCATGTTTGATGTAACTCAAAAATAAAGTCTAGATTTTTTTTCTTCTTTTTCAGTGCCTTGAAACTGTGAAATTACTCAACAGCACAAACACAGGGTATGCCAGTTTCACTCAGTGTTCATATCAGTCAGATCTTGCTACCACTGGGCTAGCAAGAGCACTTGGTTTGTAAGGATGCCAATGTTGGTCAATCGCCTAGACCGTCAGGCAGGCGGTTAGCGCAAACAAATTTTTCGGCTCTTCGACAACTTTAAAATTACAGTTTCTGCTGGTTCCCACTGGTAAACCCTCAGCTCTTCTTGTTGTAGCTATATTTATTCAAAATGGACCCATAATAAGCAAACATCCATCCATCAATCCCTTCATCTTCTTCAGCTTATCCACTTCAGGGTCGTGGTTGGGCTGGAGCCTATCCCAGCTGTCACAGAGCAAGAGACAGGGTACACCCTGGACAGGTCCCCAGTCTATTGCAGGGCTAACACAGAGAGACAGACAACCATTCACACTCACATTTACACCTACAGCCAATTTGCTAACAGGGATATACTAGATAAAGAATTTTTGGATTTTTAGTCAGTGCAAGGAAACTATATGGAAGCTGTGTTATTTATAACATTCATACCTCAGTAGCACCACAAAGAGCTGAGCTTGTGGCCAGTGAGCTACATGCTCAGCGTAAAAAAAAAAGAAGAGGTTTTGTTATTTCATGCTATCCAATATGGGCATTTTTATTTCATCCACGTCCAGTTTGTCATGACTAAATCCATTTTGTGTATTATCTCTCCAACATCCACCTTACATATAATGCAAATAATTTCCTCTGAGCTTGTGCTAAAGGCAGAATCCCAGATTTGCATAACTATAGCAAGAGATGTACTATACTGCACATTTCTGCTGCATAATTCATCTGCATTGCAAGACATAATCCAAGAAAACCAAATATTAGAACTCAGAAAAACAAACGAACGGATAGTTGGAATGAGGTGATTCCATATGCAATGCCATGGAAACACTTGCAAAGTTTTAAGGGGGAAATACAGACCTCTGTTTAAGGACAAGCAAACTGTCTTGTGTATATTTAATGAAAGAGCTATTTTCTGTCCCCCCTCCCCAGCAAAAAAAAACATGTACCAGAATCACAAAATTAGACCTGAATCAAGGTTGACTGAGGTGATTTTTCATGCTTTGAAATGAAGACCCACTGCCAAGAATGCACAATTAAGATAAGTTTGTGCTCAGATGAGTGACATTGGGTTGTCATGCTAACGAACAGAATGAATTATAGATCGCCTGCATCACCCCACCCAACGTCTATCTCTCCCTCTATCTTTCTCTTTGTCTGTCAAAATGTGATGAGCTAAGAAACTTAAGAAGCAGCTTTGGGTGTGAAACTGTATCCCTCTCTGGGGGTTTGAGCCATTTTGTTGAATTTGCATCTTAACAACCTTTCTGAGTAATTGAAAAAGTGGTGTCAGAGCCCAGAGTCTTGATCTCTGATATGGTAATTACCTTCCATTTATGCCAGAGACTTTCAGGGAGTCCTGAGATCCAGAGGCAGCAGCTGTCTTTGAGGAAAAAGCATAATGACCTGCATATGTCTTTCTTTTTGGGAGCTATCAAAATGCATTTGGCTGGGTATTTTAATCTGTGGTTGACATCTCTGATTATAAGATCCAGTAAAGTTGTCTAATCTTCTAACAGCAATGGAAGGAAGGAGGCAGGGATTAAAAAATGGAGGGATGGGGATACGGGTCTGAGGATAGGGGCAGACCTTTCATGTGGTTTTACCCCACTCTAAAATGGGTTCCAGAAGCGAGCATGCTGTGTACACACAGCACTTAAGTCTAAGCTTTTGATCATGAGCTACTGATTTGGTTTGGTGTGCGTGCATGTGTGCTGAAAGATGCATATGAACATCATTGATCAGTGACAACACTCACAGTAAGAAAACCATAAAATCCTTTGTTTTTATTTAAGTTATGTGGTAAACTGAGGAAAAGCTGGAATATGAGCTGAGAATAAGAACTTAAATGAGGCAACACAGAAGTGCTTGCCACTGACTGAAATCAGTACTTTGCCGTACATTCTTTAATGCTACAAGCAATTAACTGCAACAAAGCCTTTGATGCCAAACTCTTTGTAAAGATGCAGACTAAAATGTCCACAGAGTCTTTACTGTCCAACATGAACAAGTGTTTAATCTTCCCGGATGTACCTAAAACATGACAGCTGACATACATCAGCTGCCTGTTGTACTGCTGTTGAAACCAGCAGCTTTTATCATTCTATTCAGCACCATCTTTCATCTATACCTATGGATGCCAATGCTGCAAAATGTCAAAACAAATAGCTCAGAGGGACTACTTCAAGAAAGAGATGTCTGACAGATTAATCTGTTTGTCTTAGGTAATGTAAACATCATATTCAGGAAGTGTGTCGATGTGTGCGTCTATGTTGGCAAGCATATGGGCATATATGTGCTACACGTAACATAGATGACTCCCACACCAATCATCACATTGCATGATATTTGAAAAAAAAATTCATCCTAAAGGAAGGAGCAACAGTGTAATATCAGGCCAGCAGACATGAAAACCCAGCAACAGAATCAGAAAATATACACTTTTTAATTGTGTGTGCTTGATCTGCTGCGCTGCATATGAGTCAACACTTTCTCTCAGTCACCTCAATCACTGGATTAGCTTCAAAGTCATTTGTCAATTAAATTGCCCTCTTTTGAGAGCCAGTCCAGCCACAAATCATGTTCAATTGAAGAGGGAGAAATTATGGTGGTGAGAAGGGAATAGGAACAAATTAAATGATCCTTGAAACCATTGTAGCTCCAGTTCTCTGATTTATCCTTTTTATGCCTTTAAGATAAACTATTGGTATTACCTTCATCAGCTGCTTTTAGCAGCATAAATGCCTGAATATAGATTGACTATTGGTGAAGGTGAAAAGGCTAAAAGGCTCATAAAATTGCTAGACAAGAAATGATCAAATAAAGCTTTTACTTAAAAAAAAAAGTGCATTTTTCTTTTTGAAAGTGAAGGTTTCCCCCATTCCTGCAGGCTTTATGTCCTGTGCAATGTCACTGTCAGAGCCTTGGTGCTAATTACATACAGGACATTATCCATTGGTATACATGTAAGTCTTCCTCTAAGTCCCAATCAATACAGAGTTTGTTAAAGAGCCACTAATGTCCGTGGCTCCATGCTTCGCAGACACTAACGACCTCGCTCTGGATCAGCCGCGACAGCTGAAGACACCCAGCACACACTGCAATCAATACTTTCTCATACTGCCTCAGTCTTTAGCTCACTGTCAATCTCACCATCTGTCTTACTGGCTTCGTATCTCTTCTTCTTCTGTTACCAAAGGTGTAATCTCTCTCCCCAATCATTTTCTATACCTCCTATCTCTCCATCTGTACCTCTCATCCACTCTTTCTCCTCCCAGCTACTGGCTGTCCATCTCAATCTATTTCTCTCTGTCTCCTTTCTTTTTCCCTTCTACCCATCTTTTTCCCCTCCCTCTCTCTCTCTCTCTGTGTCTCTCTCTCTCTCTCTCTCTCAGCCCAGCCAACAGCTTCATTGTCCTTGGGTCGGGGTGAACAATGTCGTCCCACATGGGGCCCCTGTGCAGTCCCAGCCGAGAAGGCAGGGAGCACCAGAAAACACCCATAACTCAATGTTTCAACTGGGCTTCAGGATAAAGGGAAGCCTCACACATGGCTGACTATGTGGGTCAGCCTGGGATCATTTGTAGACTAGAAGGCCAGCAACTGGCACCAGAATCCCCCACTGAGGGTGTATATGTGTGAGCGTGTGAATGAGTGAGTGGGTGAGTGAACGAGTGTGTCATGTCCCATTGCAACCCAGTGGTGTGAGCCCCCCACCCCCACTCCAGTTCATCTCAGCCAACTATTCTATGGGAAACCTGCTCTTCTCTCCATCCCCACTGCTGCTTCCCTCCACCCCAATCCTCTATGCGACCGCACCCCGATGCCTTTGTGAGCAGCAAGGACAAAACAGGGGGCTCTCTGGGGCCACCAATTAGTCCTTCCCCATGGGGCGACAAGGCCGATGAATAGAGAGACCCCCAAACCATCCACGCATATAATCTCAGCCTTCCCTTTGGAAGCTACACTGTCATAGCCACACAAGTTACACCTTGTTTTCAGAAGGGTCTTCTTGATTTAAAGACATGGCTCGCTGGTCCAAAAAGTGAGCATCCGGATGCCGGCAAGTCACTTTGTCAGAAGAATGGGATGGAACTAACTGTGTGTTCACTCCACAAGGCACACAAGGATGGCTTTGGGAGGTGAAGGGGGGTTAAGAGAAGGTGAATTTTTCCCATCAATCACCAAGTGACATAAGTAACAATAGCAACTTGGAATCCATTACCAAAACAAACAAAGACATAGCAGGAGAGTCTGCAGCAGGAACCCAACACGGCAGGACAAGCTATGTAAACTAAAGTGGTGATTGAGTAGGAGCAGGGTGAACCTTTGAATGAACGCACAGATTGCTGGTGAACCGCAACACAAGTCACAGCGACGAGATGTCTCAATAGTTGCATTATCACTTTTAAGAGCCCCTCCCTCTAGTGCTTATCAGAGATGGACTAGCTTTTAAGGGAAACCTTAATTTACAGGAAAAGGCAAATTTCTTCTGCTTATAAATGAAATAAAGGCTTTCATGAGTCAAAATTGTAAGTCAGAATTATCCAAATACAAAAATTATTCAGACAAAGACTCAAAAGATTTTTGTCTGAATTTATCAGCCTACACCTTTTAACTACGCTAACATTCATCTCCTCATCCCTTTGAAAAACAGTTTGAATACACTGACTTTTTCTCTAAGAAATAAGGCACTCAAGATTCAAACAGACAGTCTAATTAACACACATACACACACAGATTTAAACGTGCCATTTTCTGTTCTCACCTTTTTTAGACTGGCCATTGGCAGAGAGCTAAGAGAACATAACACAAAAGAAGAGAGAAACAGAGAGAGACCGGGAGGAAGAGAGGAGGATAAATGTGAGATATTTATGGACATGAGTTTTCTCCAGCAATCCTTTCTCCTGCTGCTCATCCTCCTGTCCAATGAACTGAGTACTGACAAGCCAAGACAGGTTAAGCTGTTACAGCGACCTCCCATCTGATCAAATAGCTCTTCAAAAATAAGGCAAAAACACCCAACTGTCAGGCATTATTGTGATAGGCTCTGGTCATGCATTCACATGTGTCTTGGTTGAGCTGATCACAAGTAGAGAGCCTTATGCACAAGGACTTAAGTAGCCATTTGTTATCCAATCTTACTTTTTCACTTAATATATATACGTAAACATAGTATATAGCCAAATTTAGGAAAGACCTGTTACCTGCAATTATCATGTAGACCAGCTCCAGTCCCACAATCCACTGTAACAACACACAGACACAGAGGTTCACTTACTTTACTTAACTGCAACAAAATATAATGAAATACAAAATATTTGTCAAAACAGTGAAGTTCTGTTATTTGATATATGTGGACTGAAGAGTAGGAGGATGTGTTGTCATCATTCCAAATAAAAAAAAAAAAATCTAATTCTAATTTCTAGTTTCTGCAGGTTCAGGACACCTGACACCTGTATCCTGCATGCATTTGTTCCTGTAGCCTACTTAGAGCTGTCCACTGGTGACTGAATCCCCCAAGACTCATAATAATGCCAGATATGAACAGGGCCATAATGATGATATTTTTCTGAAATCCTTTTAAGTGACACTGTAGCAGTCTTTCCTAAAACATAATTCAATTGCATTCATAAATTTTCTGTAGAAAGAAGTTTAAATCTTAAGTGCTGTAGAGGTTTATTGAATAAAAAAACTGTACAAAGTCATGCTTCAGTTAAATGATCCACTCCAAAAAGTCATTTAATAAAAATAAATAAATAGGCTCCCCTCTGAACAACAGCAAAACAGAAACAGAAAAATATCTACTCTCCAAGTGAGGCACATGGGCTCTTTGTTCATCATCATCAGCAGTAGTGCTCTGCCAGGCTATTTAATGCTTGGCTGGAGAGTCAGGCAGCATTTTATCTTTGTTTCAGTTCCCATACCTGAGGAATACTTTTATATTCTCAAATGTTACACAGGGCAAGTGTCTCAGGGTCTGTAATTTATGAATTACAATTCACAGTCTCTGTGTACCAAACACCAAACAGAAACCTCTGCTGAGGTTCAGGTTGTTGTGATGTAAGGGCGACGGTGTCACTTAAAGCATTTTCAGCTGGTCCTCTTCCACAATGATATTTTATTACCTTACAGTATAGCCAGTATGCCATCTGAAGGTGAAAGCTGCTTTGTGGGTTCTCACTGAGAGGTGGGGGAGTGCAGGAGGGCTGCTAGGCAATAGATCAATGACTCCGTGTTTCCACAGAGAGAGATAGGAAGTACAGGGCAAGCAGTAGCCGATGCCTTAAAATAGTTCTACCGATTGGAGCTCAGCTTTAACCCAAATAATGGAGAGGCTGACCAAGGTCTGCCGAGGTCTGTACATTTTTGATTAGCTCATGACCTCCGGAGTAGAAACAGAAGAGAGATTTCATACAGAGGAGATAGAAAAGTGGGACAAGAGTGTTTTTCTGACTCTGTCTGTCTCTGTCTGTGGCCTTGCCCAGTATATTTTATAAAAAAAAAATTTTAATTAGAGTTTTGAGTATAAAACCAGAGAGAAAGGTGGCGATGTAGCTCATCCACAACAAGTTCATGTGTGTACTGTTACAGCATGTGTAGTGTGTCTGCGTAATCATCCATCATATCTGTCAGATTAGACCTACCTAGTAATGGCTTCAGGCAAATGTCAAACAGTCAAAGACACACACACACACACACACACACACACACAAACACAGTTTGATACTTTTATACATTTTTTTTTGCAAGATACATAGCTTGACATTAATATATAACTATTATTAAAGACTCCTCTTCTCAAAGGACAAATCCTTGCACAACCCAAACTAAGCAGACATTAGGATAAGATTAAATGAAATCAGTGCATATGGTATTAACATTATTTAAAAACATAACTTTAATGACTCCAGATAAATAAATAAATAAATTACAAAGTAATCTGATATGAATCCTTACCAGTTTGAGATGTATCAGGTGGCACACGCAGTCATATATGCACATTCACATCAAGATGAGCCTTTAAGAGAATTTATAGAGCTCATCTTGGAAGAGCAAATGTGTTTGGTACAATATCGCACTCAGATCGCAATTCTGATTGCAAAAACTACCAAACAAGACAGGCTATAAAAAAAAAAAAATATAAAAAAAAAAAAAAAAAAAAAAAAAAAAAAAAAAAAAAAGACAAAAAAAAAGAAAAAAC
>VUQS01021402.1:5065-25319 GCA_015108495.1 Heterochromis multidens | reverse complement strand
GTTTTCTCCATTTGTGGATAATGGCTCTCACCGTGGTTCACTGGAGTCCCAAAGCCTTAGATTGGCTTTGTAACCCTTTCCAGACTGATAGTTGTCAATGACTTTGTTTCTTTAGATTGTGGCATGATGTGTTGCTTTTTGAGATCTTTTAGCTTACTTCACTTTGCCAGACAGGTTCTAGTTAAGTGATTCAGCAGGTCTGGCAGTAATCAGGCCTGGGTGTGGCAAGTGAAACTGAACTCAGCTTTACAAAAAATGTGGTTAATCACAGTTAATTGATGATTTAACAAACACAAACAGCTTCTTCCCCTGGGCCATTCGGACTGCAAACAATCACACTCCCCCAAACCTTCCCACCCCTGCCCACCCCCAATCTGAGCCATGGTCTGAGCAACTCACATCGCTCAGGTCACTCACTCATGGACTCTATACTCGGACCAAGTCCTTGCACTAAATGTGTGCCTTTCACTGTGTGCCTTTTTGTATATATTCTCTTACCTTGTATTTATTCTCTTACCTTGTATATATATTTCTCTTACTTTGTATATATTTCTCTTGTCTTGTTTATTTATTCTGTTGTCTTGTTATTAATTCAATTCAATTCAATTCAATTTTTTTTTTTATAGAGTGCCAAATCACAACAAAAGTCGCCTCAAGGAACTTTATATTGTAAGGTAAAGAACCTACAATAATACAATTTATTCTGTTGTTATTTCTCTACAGTAGTTGGGTAGAGCACCCACAATTCCGTTGTACTTGTACAATGACAATAAAGGGCTATTCTATTCTATTCTATTCTATTCTATTCTTAACAAGAGGGGACAGTGACTTTTTCACACAGGGCCAGATAAATTTGGATAGCTTTTTTCCCTTAATAAATGAAATCATCATTTAAAAACAACATTTTGTATTTACTCAGGTTATCTTTGTCTAATATGAAAATTTGTTTGATTATGTGAAACATATAAGTGTGACAAATATACAAAAAACTAAGAAATTAGGAAGGGGGCAAATACTTTTTCATACCACTGTATGTACCCAATATTGGATATAATTAATATCTTGAATCCTAATTAATTAAGTAAGGTCAGGAATAACTCTAATTAATCCCAATATAATAAAGATTTTTAGCTGGTTGTAAAATTACATTTCAAAAATAGCTATATATAACTGTACATCTTGGAAAATTCAACATTCAATGTCCATTTTGCCTGGACAAAAGTCTTGTTGCACTGAAATAGTTCTAATTTCTAGGCCACAATAAACTTCAGCTATGTATGCATTCAGCTATAAAAACAGAAATCTGATTCACAAGACCTCAGCTGTGGTACAACAGCTGTTCTGAAAACATGTCTGAGATCCAGCCAGAGACAAAGTTCTAATCATCTAAAATCTCAAGTTCAAGTCTCCTGCTGAAGTTGCAGAAGTCTTCAATCCATCTAAATGGCAAATGGAGAGAATTTGAAAGCACTACCAAGAGACTGGGGATATTTATGATAGACCCAGGTCGGGCAGGTCACGCAAGACAACTGTTCGAGGACAGCTAACACTCTAAGGCCAGGGCATCATTAACTGCTGGACAGCTTGAGGGGAACTGAATGCCAGAACTGTTCTCGGATTCTTACCCATAATGATCTCCATGGTCATATTGCTGCCCAGAAACAGGCACAAAAAAAGATGGCTTAAAAAATGAGTTGCATCTGCCAACTTGGCACAGCTTACAAAAAGGCTGGTTTACTTGGTTTACTTAGAAAACCATCAAGTTTGGGGTTTATGGTTTGGGGTTACATCCAGTACGGAGGTGCCAGGGGGATCTGTAAGGTGGATGGAAACACTGAAAGTGCAAAAGAGATTCTTGCCCCCCAGTACATTCCCTACTACAAGTCCTTTGAAATTCTTCAGCAAGATGGAGCTCCTTGCCACACATCAGGTTCCACTGTGAAGTTTCTAAAGGTGAAGAAGATCAAAGTCCTCAAGGCTTGGCCAGCATAGTCTCCTGATACGAATATTATCAAGAACATCTGGGGACGAATGAAGGAGGAAGTTTGGAAGAACAAACCAAAGAACTTGTAGCAGCTTTGGGACGCCTGCAAGGCAGCTTTCTATTCCATACTGGATGACTTCATAAACAACCTCTATGACTCTGCCAAACTGGATGGCAACTGTTCTGCAGGCTAAAGGAAGCCATACAAGATATTAATATTTATGTTTAGACCATGACAAAATAATAGACTGATTTTTCATTTGTTATTGTATTTACTTCATTAAAGATATATAAAAATGTGCTTAATATAACTTGATTGATTATAATATGTGACAAAACTTTTGTCCAGCAAAAAAAAAAAAAAAAAAATCAACAAATTTTATTTTGATAGCATTTAAATAAACTGGAGACCCTCTTCATGAGTATTAGATAATGGTGACTCTAATGGGCTGGAGCCTATCCCAGCTGTCTTAGAGCAAGAGGCAGAGTGCACCCTGGACAGGTCGGCAGTCTGTCGCAGGGCTAACACAGAGAGACAGTCAACCATTTACACTCAGATTCACACCTACAGCCAATTTAGAATCACAAATTAACCTAACCCCATTAACTGCATGTCTTTGGACTGTGGGAGGAAGCCAAAGTACCCAGAGAGAACCCACGCAAACACGAGGAGAACATGCAAACTCCACACAGAAAGACCCCGGCCAGATGGTGGAGTTGAACCCAGGACCTTCTTGATGTGAGGCAACAGTGCTAACCACTGCACCACTGTGGTGCCAAAAATTAGAGTATATTATAGTTTATTATGTCTTATAAATGTAATGTTCACAGTGATAAGACTTTTGAACAGGACTTTATATGTACAGTAACACAAGCATACACTATCTATAACATGGGTGTCATAGTTAGTAGGAAACTAACATGGCAGACTGTTCATGCTGTTCATCTCCACTGAGGTCAGAACCACAGTGTCTTGATTTCTCCTGTGCTTTGTTGTATAATCTCACAGCAGTATGGCAGTGGCATTTCTATGATGACTTTTCAATGGTGCTAGACTTGTAACTTGTTGGTGTAATGAGAAGAAACAATTATTTTACATGTGAGTTCACAGTGAAATATGGTTTTACAGTTACCAAACAAAAAAGTAAAAGTAAGTCTTTATATGTCACCTAGTTTCTCATTAGATAACAAAGAGATGCTGCAGATAATTTGCCACAAGTGACAAAATTCAAAAAACATGTAGAGATAAGAATAAGCACAGCTAAGGGGTATTCTGGTGGATGCCACATCCTAAAGGATTTCTATGAATGGTTAAAATGACAACACAGCAAATAATGCATAATGCTTAAGAACCTCATTACTCAATGGAGAACAGAATGACGAGGCAAAAAAGTCTTCTGGGTATTAGTAATATGGTTATACCACTAGACAGACTCAATGTTTTCTGGGAACATGGCAAGAGAGCCAAAGCTAGTATTTAAATCACACAGTGGTAAAAATATATGCACACACAGGGCTTTAAGTGGGTGTGCTTTTGCTCTTTGACTGATCGCGTCTGCCCACTTACTTGTATAATGGCACAGGGGAAGAGCAAAAGCAACAAGGATTACTAAATGATGGTCAATTTAGCAGTCATTTTAAGTACCATAATTTTCTGGTCAAAATATGACTATTACTTGGTTGTACTTTGAAATTTCCTGTTATAAAGTGAAAATGCAGTTCTGGGTTTTTCTCCAGTGAATTCATGAGCTGCACTATGGACTTTGATAGGTCTTTATTAACATACACTTCCCTGTGCCTGCTACTCAATGTATATATCGAGGTGGTGGCCCTTACTACCTTTCTGCTGAGGTTTTAGTTTTTTTTTTTTTGCCTGGCACAGCCTAAGTTCTCCATTCTGGTCCTGCTTCTGTTATGTCCTGTATGTTTTTCCTCACATTGTGAGGCACGCTGGTTAAGTGCCTTTGTAGTGCCTTTGCACAAGTAGAGGAACACTTTTATGTGTCCAAACTATTAGCTCTAGCTTACATGATTATTTCCCTTTGTAAAGCCTAGATGAGATGAAGAATTTCTTTGTACTCAAACTAGTATTAGAATAAATTAATATTCCAGTTTTGTCGTTTTATTAAATATCTAATTTTGTCCAGTTTGGTGAGCCCACTTCTGATGGATATGTTTCATTTGGTAATATTACATTTTTCTTTTTTAATTTAAACTAATATGAGCACTCAAACAAAAACATTTATTTCTTTTGCTCCCTTGTTTGAGCACAAATAAGAAATGGGGAGCTCGAGGAAAGCGTCATGTACTGTATGTAGCTGTAAATTGAAACTATCCCACAGCTTTGCCCTTAGCTCAGTCTGTGCGTTCACTGGGGTGAAACCAAACTACTGGGAGCGCCCGTTCTTTCTGGCCTAGAGGGAGAAATACAGGGAGACTACAAAGCCACAGTCTATCTTACTCTCTAACCCATATGCATAGACCCAGACATACACACACTGCCCCCCACCGCCCATGTGGTCAGCAGGATAAGGGGTGGCTTGAGGAAGGCATGTACCCTTCACTTCCTGTCAGTGACAACATGGGTTTGCACCCAGCTTTGCACGACTGAATCCAAATCACTCTCTCTTTTCCTCTCTCTCGCGCCCCCAAATATATTCCTAACATCCCCCAAAATCTTAATGTTGTAGCATAAAACTTTAATAAGTTCCTTGGGAAAACTGGCTTGTTGAAAAGGCATGTATACAGTCATAAACATGGCAAGCAAGCACTTTGTTCTGCTTGCTCATCCTAGCTCTCTGTCCGTGTTGGTCTAATTTCCTGGACTAATGCACTGATTTTGTTAAATAACAGATATCATCATTACTTTCCTTATTATGTCTGTCCGCCGTCTGATCTTCAAGATAGTCTCTAATTTAGCTTTACAATATAAGAATTGTGGCTGAAGCAACAGAATAATAGAGAATATACTAGAATTAAGATTAAGTCTATGAAGGAAAAACAAAATCTTCTACAAGGTCTGTATACACTTAAAACAACAAGGAAGAAAGGACATGAGCACCTTAAAAAGAAAGCTAGAAGACCAGTTTTGTTCTCTGTAGTCCACACTTCTCTTCTATCTCAAATCCATTTCTCTCTGGGCTCTAATTACACAAGGGACAGTCATTCTCACTCTGTGCTTTACTCACTTCTGTCTCTCAAATGTCAGCTTTTTTTTCCTGTATGCCATCCCCATCAACACATTTCTCTGTCTGTTTGGTTCTGGTGAAAAAAAAATAAAAGTAAAGATGTATGACATTGTGAGTGTTTCTGAAAACTGTGGAGCCACAATTTGGCACATCAAAGTACCATCCTTGGAGTTTGCAAAATTATTTTTTTAGTAATGATAAGTGATGACAAAAAAAGATTATTAATACACAATCGATAAAAAAGACTGAGCATTACAGGCAATAAAAAACCATTAATATGTCTGTGTGTGATATGATGACTAATTACACTTTTCTGTCTGTTTGGTTTAATGAAGAAAAGCATAGTCAGGACAAACATGGAGAAAATTGCTGTCTGTCCCAGTGAAACTTGATGAGGACCTTTCTGTCTGCTTCTTCGCGACAAGAATATTCACACAATATTTTATTCATCTTGCAGAGGTTTTTATTTGACTTATGATGAGTGACCAGGCAGGGCTTGACTGTCTTACTCAAGGACACTTTGACAGGAAAACCTTCTGTTAACAGGACTGTGTGGTCTGTGGGGATTTACTGCCAGCGAAGAATGTGCGTGTGAGTTATGTGTGCTATCCATCTGTGGCACTACCACACATACACACACACACACACACACACACCCATAGTCACACATCCACAGTGGTGAATAACCAATAAGATGGGCATTTCATGTCCACACACACATACAAGAACTAATAGATGTGACTTTTCCGTGACACTTAGAGAAATATATTCAGACACTCAGCCATCAGCAGACTCAATCAATAATGCATAAGGTGACATGAACACACAGGGGAAAAATCTGTGTAGCCCCACACAGGTCTACAGGTCACTTCATAACAAAGATGGACAAACAAAGCTTGACTTTTATTTGTAGAATTTATTTATTCATTTTTTAAGCAAGAAAGCATTACAAGAACCATACTGGGATTAAACAAAAAATATATCAATTATGTTTTTGTGCTTTAAACATTAAGTGTGAGAGTTTGAGGTATTCAAATTGTATTTGGTGTTTTGTGTAGGACATGTAGGACCTCTCCCACCACACTCTTTAAAGTAATTATGCTACATATACAGCAAATAATAGTGATGCTCTTAAATGACCAATTATATCAGGTGGTTTGGTCTCTATTTGCTGAAGGTTAAAATAAAGGTAAGAATCAAACAAAAAGCTTTTTATTAACCAAATTACTTTCTGTCCCATAAACCATTGAGATTCTAATTTCCTGTAAACGACTTCATATATAAATCTGATCAGCATGCTGTAATGCTACTCCACTAATTTTCATTTACTTATTTTTTTCTTTCTCCTTTTCTACCTTTTCAATGTACTTAAGTTTTCAAAGTCCTTCAGTAATGGCCTCCATTGCATCCGACTGCTGACTGAACAATTTTACAATGCTACTATCAATGTTACAGCTAAAACCTGTAATGGAATTTCTTATTAAAATTATGCACTTTTATAGTGAAGGTCAGATGCTCTTACACTAGAAGTTGTGTTGTAGCTCATTTCTTCTACAACACTTTTTTATTTTTAC
Organism: Heterochromis multidens; assembly: GCA_015108495.1. Lineage (NCBI taxonomy): Eukaryota > Metazoa > Chordata > Actinopteri > Cichliformes > Cichlidae > Heterochromis > Heterochromis multidens. The sequence continues at coordinate 18,573 of VUQS01021402.1, read as the reverse complement.
AGTTTTATTTACAGAATGCAGGATATGCAGGGGCCATCAGGAGAAACATATGCACAAATTATTCATTTGTACCCTGGAAAGGTCGTATTTAAACATGATATCTTATGGCATTAAGCCAAAAGTCAAGTATAGAACTCCCACTTTGCATTTTTCTTTACATAGTAGGCCGGATGCTTGTACATATTTTCTATTGTTACAGAATAAAAGTGTTTGTTTTGTAATAGCACTGTTTCTTTGTCACAATTGTAGAAGGAACTGAAATCCCATGTAGAATTCTCCAAGGCTCATTATCATACTTATGCCAATTGTTTTTTAATGTATAAGGCAGAATGGCACAATTAACTTTATTCCCAAATACCAAATCATCTGTCTGGACCAAAAGGTGCAAAATTATATGCTTTGAGAAAACCAATAATCTAGATAGTAAGGTCAACTCAAGCAATACGGATTTGACAGATATACTAATTTGTGTACCCAATGTGCAGGAATGTCTAATAATGATAGATAATCAGTATTTGTCTCAGACAATGTGCCAGTGTGAATTTGTTTCCCTATAGTCTGTTTATAGGCGCTATAGATCACAGGGCTTTCTGTGGTAATCACCAATGATGCTGCAATCCCAACCCATTAGGTCATGACTCTACAACAACACCAGTTAAATGGAGCTATAGTCATTATGTCTTTGTGTTTGTGTGTGTGTGAAAATGTGTAAATTATATGTGCGTGTGTGTCTGTCTTACTCAGCATTATCTCTCCATTACAGGTGCAGGAATTTTCACACACCCTGCGTTCTGTTGCACGGCTGTAATGCATGTGTCTGCACGTGTGTGTTTGTGTGTACAATGCTATTTGCACAACTGCAAACACAGCACTCCCCTCTTCGAATACATACGGCGGTCTTTCCTGACAAGTGCACTCAATCATGCTAATTTTTTACAAATACAGCATTATTCAACCATTGCAGACAGAACTGGGAGTTTACCTCCATAAGGTTTTGTGAAAGGGCAACAAGTACCAGAGCATTTATATTTGGATTTCAGGTTAACTTAACTTTCAGGTTGATAAAACTTGTGAGCAACAATATGCAACATGTAACCAGTCTGGCCATGTTTTTAGCTTGGACAGCTTTTGAATACGCTATTTTCTAGCTAAACTATGATAATAATGTCATAGTGTCATAATGCCATAGTTGTATAAATGCAATCTAATTAATATATTACTTCAAATCATGTACCAACAGCACTTTGTAACTAAAACATTACTTAGGAAAATCAATGTAGTGCCATGCTGCACCCACTTGCTATGGCATTGACTTGTAGCTTATTAATTAGCACTCAAGCACCAAAGGGATAGTCAATCAATTGACAGCTTTCTGACACCCTACTCTATGAACAGCCTTTTAGTATTTTCAGAGCTTTTTTTACAGTAGAGAAGCACTTACAGAATGTGAGATTTATAAAATGCGAGAGGTGCTGTTGTCACAGAGCAGACGGTCACAGCAATGCATGAAAACTTTAAAGAAAAAGAGATCAGAAGAAAATTAAAGATGCTATGAAAGATTTAAATGGCAAGTTAGATTAAAATGTGTGGGTATAAGGTCAAGCACCATTGTCACCATTTACTGTTTCACCTTTTGGCTTTCTTGTCTGTCTTCAGCTCTTTAAAATCCTGCCTGAAAAAAAAATTAAACCAAAGCAGCTCAGTGAAGCCTAAGAACGGATTTTTAAAACTTTATTAAAACGTTAAAAATATATATAAAAAAATAAAATAAAAACTCAGTGCAGTCTTAAACTGACTTGAATAGTTCATGGACAGACTTTATTATGTAGAGATTAATAATGCCACTTGAAGAGAAGAAACTGAAGAAAGCAAATCCATTTTGTATGTATGTGTGTGTGTGTGTGTGTGTGTGTGTCTACTTGCTTTCCTTGAGGACTGCACTCTATTAAAAGTCAGGAGTGTCAGAAGAGAACAAACAGCATTATGCACACACTGAAAGAACTTGTTGTCACACACACATACACACACAAGTACCCCCTGTTACCCCAAAGCACTCAAAGTGATAGGTGAACTTGAAAGTTGGTCTGCTTTATAAACTGTGTAAAAGAAAACATATATTTACCGCTGAGACCATCTCATCTGCTCAATAAAGATGAGAGGAGCTTCACAGCACAGAGTGACTATAAAGAGATTGAAATTATACTAGAATTCAGTCTTCCTGTGGAGACCAAGCACTTGAATGCAACAGCAGACAGCAGCTTTGGCAATACATTTGGTGTATTATGTGTAGTGAGAAAAGTTCTCCAAAGTTAACAGTACTATTGTTGCCATGCCAACATACTGCAGCACAAAATAATTAGCAAACAATGGGCAATGACGTCAAAAACATGGAAATAATGTAATATGGGATTTTATATATCAACCAAATAGCGGGAAACTGGGTGTGAATACATTCACAGCATTTTTCTCAAGAAAAGAAAAGCATGAAAGCAAGTAAAAGCATGAAACTCCTTTGGGTTGCTGGCAGGTAGTAAGTGACAATGAGTCACGTGTTTCAGTTCCAGTTTAACTCTCAGGTTTCATGGTAATGTGAATCTATTGCTGGCGATTCAAGCAGCATTATTAAGTAAAGCTAAAAATATGCTGTACATTCGGTAGATTTGCTTTTGAACCAGCTGGTTCATTTACCCTCAACTGCAGAAAAATCCACATAGAAATGAAACTGATAATGAATTCCAGCTCCAAGAAGTGAAATTATGCAAAGTAAAATTGAAAAAAACTTTCAATGACAAAAATAAACCCATTTTAGTCACCGCACTTAGAAGTCAAAGTTAATATGTCAGGAGCTACAAGAAATTTGAGATAACATTGTTTTCATGCCATGTTATCGACAAAGTAAAGGATCAGCAACATGGAAACCTATTTTACCTTGGGTTTAAATTTCCTGACATTTGACCTTTTGTCCTACAGCATTAAATGCTATATTAAATATATCCCTATATTCTTTGCCTTTAAGCAGGACAGGTGGGTAAAATATGTGGCTTGGCTGTCACATATATGAGCATGGTTTCTAACAACAACATATAAATCAAAAAGCACTGAAAGTTATCCAGGAAAAGTCAACTGTGCAACAGGATGATGGATTCTGTATGTAAATTCATAGTGGCATCCCGTGTGCATGCACTATATGCAGTACATGTCATGAGAATGATATATATAAACATGAATAATGAATACATCTTGGAGATAGGGATGTTTTGAGCTGAATGGATGATGTGATTAAGTACTGTATGTGTTAAGACATCTAGGCTACTTGTGCAGATATTTGTGCAGAGATGAATCCACATAGGGCTGTTAAGGTTAGTTTACCTGTGGGAAACCTTTGGTGAAGATTTTGTGCTGATGTTCTGTAGTAAATGGAAGAGCATTTTTGTTGTTGTGGTTGACATAGAAAAGAAACCTTTTACAACCCTGTGTGATTGAGAATGGCAGCAAAATCTTTCCTGCATGCTGTTGGACAAAAGGAGATACTCAGCTTAACTCTTCAGCAATAAGCAACTAAATTGAATGGACAGGCAGAAGGAGCACTCCAGTAGCTCTACAGATCAGTTGTTGAAACATCATAAAAACACATATTAGTTACACGGAGGATTAACGCATAAAGGCAGTGTATGAATGACAATACATAATGATAAATCTACATGTCCAAATGAATCATTTTAAAATGTAAAATGTTGTCATTAGGCAGTTCATGAAATAGTCACAAGATTAAATCTACTGATTGGTGTTAGAGCCTGACCAATATAGGATTTTTAAGACAAATACCAATACCGATATTTGGTGATTTAAAAATCCGACGTATCAGCCGATTTTATTTTCTTTCAGACATACAAAACATAAACAGATTTCCCTAACACTGGATTACTTGTTTACGTTCTGCCCAACTCTGCTCGGATCAGCGGGTTGTTGTGTTTGTGACAAAGCCTTATGATGGAGGACGTGGCATAGGTCACATGATCTTCACCTTAGAGTTTAAATCCTACATGGTACATTTTCTACATTAAAATTTTATTTTCACTTGCCTTATTACTTTTCCCTTGTTTTTTGTTTAGTTAGGTTTAGGCAATAAAAACTACTTGGTCGGGTTTAAGAAAATATTATAATCTGAGTAAAAATACTAACGAAATTTAACACAGTTTCTTGAATTGGCACGAGACCAGGCTGACATGTTACTATGACAAGACAAATTCAGCATGGTAACCAGGTCAAAGTTGTGCACACACAACTGAAAATGCTAAGGACTGGATTCAAATTAGTTTTTTTGTGACTGTTTATCGTCTCTATTTTCAAGGTCAATACTGAAATTTAAGACTTAAAATGCCAGCATGTTCTAGAAGTCGTAAGAGCGCTATTGATCAGGTTAAAACAGCAACTGAGATTGGAAAAACTACTGAGCACCCTCTGTCCACTGATTAAGACCCTGTGATGTTATATGAAAGCCACAGAAAATCTACTTAGTGAACTTTGAGCTGGGATTATTTTGTCAAACTTTAATTTCCAAGGTCAAGACTGAACTTGACCTTGCTTATCACTTTTGTTGGTATTAAAAAGTTACATTATCTTTAAAGCTCTCAAGCAACATCTAAACAACTATAAAGCTAACAATGTAAAACTCTAGTATCATTTGTGCTACAAGACATTATATGCATATAACATGTGCACAAGCTCAAATATATAAACAATCACCAAACCACTCATGTATATTGTTAGAATAACAAACCAGTCACATCACTCAAACATCAAACACAGCACGTGCTTCTAGCATTATTAGTCTTGTAATCATTGCTTCAAAAAGAAAACCAGTCAATAGCACATACAGTACTGTACACAAACAAGGTCAACTACAGTGAAATAAATCTTCCCTGTTCCTCATATTTGGCTCAAGACGATACCAAAGCAACAGCAGCAAACGTCTCATAATTTGCAGTAATAAAACTGCTGCCTGCTCTGCTTGGTGTTCAATACTAGGGCTAGAGAGAGAGAGAGAGAGAGAGAGAGAGAAAAGAAGCGTGGATAGAAAAATGACGACTGAGGGGATGCCAGTGTAAGGAATTGCTGGTGGGTGTCTGATGGGATCAGTCACCCCTAGGTGCTGAGGTCACTCATATAGGTTGAATAGGGGTAGAAGAGACCACAGAGAAATCATAACACATCACATCATATCAGAAATTTTAGGGTATACTGAACACTTACATCTTGCACAGAAAGCATGAAGTTCTTTCAACTTGTTGTGTTCATCTATGACCAAACTGACACAAAGACTTAGTTATATTCCTCAAAAAAATATAAATGTGGGTACTAAACTGGCTCCTGGTCAGCTACTTCACTGTGGTCATACTTCTACAATTCTATAAATTCACAATACAATTCACCATACAGAGAGTCAGGGAGTCTTAGAATCAGGTATCAACACCTTGGTATTTCCCCAAGGTATAGATGAGTTACACCTTTCTAAAATGTAAAAAATAATGTGTTAATACAATAAAAAATGTCCAAAAAAAATGTAGTGAACAGTGATATTAATATGAATATTTTAAGTCGCTATGCTACGGTTAAGGGAAAGAGAGAGTGGATAAATTTACAAGACAAACAAATTTAACTAAGGTTACACAAAGTCGAGGTTTTATACCGCAGTGTTGTTTCTCTGTTGAAATAATAATTATCCTTACTGTAGAGCTTAATTAAGCCAAATTAAAAGGAGCTGAATTGAAATGAATTCAAATAAATGTCACTAATTATTTTTTAATTTTCATAAATGTTTAAATAAAGATGGTGTTGGCAGAATGAGCATTAACAGAGCTCAAGTGAGTGGGATGTGAGGAGCTGCTGGTTGACAGGGCAGGTTTCAGTATGATAATTATGTCTCTGAGGAGCAACACGAGCACAGAGGTGTAATCTCACTGACTGTACCCCTCTCCCCCAAAAAATAAAATAAAATTACAATCCTCTGCATGAATTAGAATTATGCCATTACAGGTATGGCTCTCCAACTTTGACGTGCAGGCTGAAACTTTTTAATCTTCTTTTTAAATAAAATTTGTCATCACATTTGTATGTTATAGACAAAATAACACCATTTCATGTTTTAGTGTTAACCAGCCTCATAGAGGCTTGATGAGTTTTACGAGAACAAAAGCTTCAAGTAACACCTTGTAGGTGTTACATGGGAATAAACTGCCACGGTTCTTCACTATGTAAAATGGTGATATATGCATTTTCACATGAGAAACACTTTCAAGGCTAAAGTGAGTTCTCTGATCTTGCACTTCACTAGTAAGCACTGTTCTGTAGAGCAGAGTGTATGCAAATACTATAGTAAGTGTAACACAACAGTGCACTGTAATATGATCAACTGCAGTTTATTTAGAAATATATCCATTCAACCTGTTTATTGTACAAACATTCTGCTGAACTGCACTGTAAGAACTAAACAGTACTGATAATACTATTTAGTTATATGAACAGTTGTAGGAAAAATGCAGCAATGCATTTTTTTGCAAGCATATTCTTTTCTGCATTTTAACCCATATTTTTGTGACACTTCTAGTACAAGGACTGGTACTTACATGGCGCTTTTTTTTACTCTAACGGACCACTCAAAGCACTTTTTATTACAAGTCTCACACATTCATATAAGCAGTTTTTTATAACTAAGCGCCTTCTCACGTGCACACTCACATGTATGCATCGGGGCAACTGGGGGTTCAGTATCTTGCCCAAGGATACTTCAACATGCAGATTGGAGGAGCTGGGGAGCAAACCATTGACTTTCTGATTGGTAAACAACCCACTCTACCGCCCGAGCCATAGGAGTCCATTATGCAACCTGTATGGATACTTTAATGATGACTGGATGATAAAAAAAAAACACCCCCCAAACTTCTTTAATAAGAAAAAAAAAGACCAGACAAGGAGATAGAAATAAAATCTAATTCAATCAACATGAAATTTCTCTGACAGGTTTGTAGAGGAAACATATCTTTGAGAGGAAACAAAAGAGCCAAACTTTATGAGTAAATGAAAAGGCCAATAAACTTCAGCATTAATACATTAAATCAATGTCACACAGCTGCCTTATAGTAGCATGTGATGTCAGTATTTATTGTGATGAACGCACAAGTTAAATATACACAAGTGTGACTATGGGAGGGTGAGAAAGATGTGGGAGAGTGCGAAAGAAGAGAAAAAGAGAATGATAACGGTACATCAGCAGAGTAAATACTCTGATAAATCACTGAGGAGACAGAGCTGTCGAATAAATTTATCCCAGCCCATTATTCCCCCTTGTATCTCCCACCACAGGAGGCATAAAGAGTGTGTGTGTGAATGTGTGAGTGCCTCCGCAAGAGAGAGTGATGATGAAGATGACCCTGGCACTGACGTATATAGCAACATAGAGGCACACGCACACGCACGACATCCGTGACACAATGACACTAAACATTCCCTTGAAACACCATCACATACACACGACATCAGGTAATTGGGGCCCCTGGGCTCGGGTGCCAAGGGTGCGCATTTCTTGCAGAGAGGCAGATAAATCAACTGTTAATAAGCCGGCAAGTGCAGAGTTTCTATTTACGACTGCTCTTTCTCCACAAGGCCAGTGCCACTAGCCCAAATGTGGTCTCTCATGCTGACAAACACCCCTATTCACATATGCACACACACCTACACACACACTTAAACGGTCCTCAGGCAGAGGACCCCAACATACCCCTGCCCCTGGATGTCAAGGGAGAAAATAAAGCTTCTCCTGTAATGCAATATATTCAGCATTTTTCATCAGTTCATGCTTTTTCCCATTAAATCATAATGGAGTAAGGATCTCAGCTAAATCTACCCCTCTGACACGCACACATACAGAGTCGATGTCAGCGATGTCAGGCTTCATTGGTAGCTGGACCTCAGTATGGCAGCACAGTGGAGGACAGTATTGATTCATCCACGGAAAGTCACCTTCTTCCTCACCCCACCCCAGCAGCCGCCTCGAGGGCCTCGGTCATTCCACTCAGCCAATTTGTATGGCTGTTGTTATTATTAGTGTTTCTCTGGTATAGCGCTTTGGTCTTGGGGCACAGACACACCGCTTTATGATGCCGCGCCTAATAAACATCATTGTGATTTTCCCAGGCTAATAATTAAGTGTGGGGCTAATTTGTCATAGTTAGTTAGCGTGGCGCGATGCCAGGAGAGGGCTGCCTGAGAGGGGCACGGTGGTTGAGAAGGCCAGCAGCTTAATACAGACTATTCATATAGAGCCAAAGCTGCATGATGACATTGACGCTGGATTGGACACGACAGAGGGCAGAGGTTTTTATATATAGACTCTGACATTCACATTTCTGTGTATATGATTACATTAGATTTTTATGATTATGGGGGTATTTGAGACAAGGACTTAAAATTTTAACCCTCCTGTCTGATTCAGTGTTTTCAGTTTTGTTTGACTTTTGTCCCAATAATAATTTTATCTCTTTCTCAGCACATCTTAAAATCTGTCTGTGTGTACATGAGCTTGTCCATATGTCTGAACAAAAGTGTTTGTCTCAAGGCTAAAGGGAGCAAGAAAAGTGGAAAGCAATTGGCAAGGCAAATCAGAATGGAGAAATACATTTAGATTATGTTATGCATGCAGCTGATTCACTGTTTACCGACATTGTAGTAAAACCACATTATGCCTAAAGAGAGAGAGAAAAAACAAGTGGAACTCATATAACTGAGTTAATCATTTTGCCTCAGAGGTATTGTATATCTGCAAAAAGATCTAATTTGAACTCTTTTATAGTTCCAATGCATATAAAAGAAATCATGACAAATTAATAGGAACAGTAATGAAACTTTTGTTGTGCAGGGATTCAGGTGCTGCCACATGATTGCAAACTATTCATTTTCTCAAAAAAAAAAAAAAGAAAAAAGATTTGCACTGGACATGGTTTAATGAAGTAACTTTATAACAAGACCCACTCTTCCTCAAAATAACAGAAATTACATTATTGACATGCAAGCTATGGCTCTGTCAGAACTAACAGTTTTGTACTGTTTCTAATGGAGTCTAACATGTAACTGCAGGAAATAAATGTAAAGGGAAACAAACCTGGAACTCATTAGAGCTAATGCTATCTATCATACTCTCGCTTTCTACTGCATTCAGAATTTATCTTAAAATTACTTTGTACATTTAATAGCCCTCTAAGGTTTTAGCCAATTATAGAAAGAGTTGGTTTGGGGCCAGCCTTTTACATTCTAAATGGAGTATATTAAGCTCCTTTTCAGTGTTTATATTTTTATTCTAGGGCTATACTAGATTTGCATTATTCACAGTTCAAAATAATCCTTATTTATTCATTACTGGGCCTTGGTCCAGTCCCTCTCCCTCCTATCCCTTAAAGGCCACTCGCCCTTGAAACCAACTTTCTTCATACTGGTTGCCCCATGCAAACCGAAGAGTTTGACAGCAGGGGAATGAAGCTGCTCTGCTCAAAGCCAGAGTTGTGTGCCTAAGATGACCATATCAAAGATATTGCCTCCATATGACATCATAAAAAACCAAGAGTAGAAAAATCTTACTAAAACGAGGGTTGAGACAAATCTAGCCACTCTCTTCCTGGTTTTATTTACAGATGCACTGATCTCATTATTTAAAATTTTATTTATTTATTCTGCACACCACTAACTTTTACTAACAAATATTTACATATACAGTATATGATCTGCGACAGACTGGCGACCTGTCCGGGGTGTAACCCACCTCTCACCCTATGGCAGCTGAAGGACAAACCAGAATTCATTCAGTTCTGGCATGATATTCACATTAAATAAAACATACCATTAATCTTGACGTCATGCACAATTTAGCATGTCTACACCATCAGATACACTGTCATGTCAACTTTGGTTTCACAGTTGCACAGTATGTCCATTTTCAAAAGAAAATGACGTGGACACACTCAGTCAGTACCAAGTCAATGAACAGCTCTCCTCTTCTAAGCTCTTCCATTATTGCATGTCATCATGCAGATCCGAAACTGTTAGCTGTGCCCACCAGCTTTTCATCTACAAAAGATTGTCTGATTAGACTCTATCAAGTTGCTGTAAGAAAGCTCTGATGCGTCGCCGCAACTGAGAATCTGATCTGTCTCTGATTGCTTTCTGTGACATACACAATTACCCAGCTGCTTCCTGTGATTAAACAAACTCTCCTGTTTCTAGGCCATTTCCTTCTACTCCTCCTCTTCCTCCTTTGCTTTTTTTTGCATTAATCCACCTGTCCACTCCCTCTCACTTTCCCACTTTAAATTACAAAACAGCTATGAATTCTGTAATCCCTCATCCATTTACTGTGCAGAAATATGCACAATAGTTTACAAATACACACGTGCTAAAGACACATTTGAACAGAAACAGAACAGAACTAAACTTCCAATATTTAATAAAACTCTCTCAGCAGGGCTGCTTTTTAGTAGCAGTCACATTCAAACCAGGATCTGAGTGGTTGAAGTGGCTGCCTATTTTTATTTTAATTTTTGTTGTTAGGTATGGCAGTAGTTAACAGTGTCCCTAAATGATGTAAATGAGATGATATGTATCCAGTATTTGCACCTCCAAGTCTGAGGCCATGGTTCTCAGCAGGAAAAGGGTGGAATGCTCTCTCCGGGTTGGGGAGGGGAAGAGTTCCTGCCCCAAGTGAAGAAGTTCAAGTATCTCGGGGTCTTGTTCACGAGTGGAGGGAATGGTGTGGTGGCTGAAATGGCAAACAGATTGGTCCAGTGTCTGTGTAGGAGACCCTGGAGGAGACCCTGGAGCAGACCTAGGACACACTGGAGAGATTATGTCTCTCGGCTGGCTTGGGAATGTCTCAGTGGAAAAGCTGGAGCCTGTAAAGAGAGAGAGCTCTGTGCTTCTCTGCTTAGACTGCTGCCCCCCTGACCCAGACCCAGATAAGTGGCAGAAAATGGATGAATGGATGGTGTATCTGTAAAAGTAGCATCCTCTGCATAATTTGTATGGAAATTTTCAGAATCTTGTAACCAACATCACAACAAACCTACAGACTGAACCTACCTGATGTGCTTTAAATTACTGTATGTACACCAAGAAGTTATGTTTATCTTTCTGTTTGTCTATTAGCAGGACTGCATAAAAACTACAAGGCAGAACCTTTATAAGCATTTAAAGAAAGGGGGATCATAGACAGAGAAAGAGCATAATACATTTTGGTGTCTGTGCCTTGACCACTGTAATGCTACCAGTGGGTCCAAGTTGAAGGTGTGTTTGTGAATGTAACCTATGAACCATATGACTGATTGTCAGAAATCCGGTACAGCTGGATTTCTTAAATAAAACCATCTTCAACATGTCCCATAACACCTATTTCTGCCACATTAGATTGTATGTCCAAGTTAAAAAAAAAAATTCTGACTATTCAGTAAATCTATACAAATGAGCTTTAGACCAAGCCATACGGAAGTTAGCACATTCCTTTTTGAAATTTGTCACAGAAATAACTTGTCAAATAAATTGCAATGGTTACCATGGCCACTCAGATGTTTTTTTCTTTTCTTCTTTTTTTTTTTTTCTTTAGGTGTTTTAAAAAACACACCTAGAAACACACAGAAACACAAGTGCACTTAGAGTGTGTCTGAGTCTGAGTCTCTTCCTTGCACTCTCTTTATCCTCTGGCCACAATTCTTGTCAGCTAATTTACCCTCTTCTTTGCCACCCCCTTCTTTGCTCTTTCGATCCTCTCCTCACTCAATCATCTTCTCACACTCTGCTTTTCATTTTCATCTTCTTTCATCCTTTTCCTATTATGCATCACTTCATTTGTCTCCGTACCACTCTTTTCCTGCTTTCCACATTCATAACACCTCTCTCTCTCTCAGGCTTACCTCACAGACTTACTGCCTGATTTCACTTCTCTCACTTAACCTCTACATCCTCACCCAGCTGTCACATGTCCTCTAGCTTCTTGCTCTTTTCTCTTTTGACCCAGTCACCCACTTTGACAAGGTCTTTATGTGGGAGTTGACCAAGTTTACTGGTGGATACTGTTGGACATGAACTTTTCTGTATTTATGCTGACTATAAAATATTAAGGCACCCAGGTCACAGAGGTGGCATCCTCCTCATGTGGACATAAAGAACCATAAATGTGCATATAATTCCTTCACGATTAATTATTTTTTCCCTAATAGACCATATCCCTCTCCTGCTGTTAATCCGTATGCATTTTACAACCTCTCCCTTAAAAAAAAAAAAAATGCAAAAATGCAAAAATCCCACATTTAAAGGAAAGTAGATTTAATCAAATGTAGAGAACATATCAAATGTTTAAGGTGTGATATTTTATTGCTTTTTTATGTACTTTGAAACTGACAGGAGCAACATGTTTCAAATGATTCATGTCAGGGGCATGTTTACCACTGTGGTACACAGTGTTTGGGCACTATGGAGACATATTCTTGCAGTTTTAAAAGTGTATTATTCTGACATTTTTGCTTTAAATAAGATTTCAGCTGCTTAAAACTCATTTGTCTTACTTTTTGTTTCATAATTAGGCAAACGTTTTTAGGCATGGAGCAGAGGAAGGCCACTTTAGCACCAAGTGTGGTATCATTGTAACGCAGGCAGAATGTGATTTTGTATGATCTTGCTGAAGAAGACTTTCTCTTGATGGCAGAACATATTGCTCAAAGACTGGTGTATATTGTTCAGTACTTATGGTGCATGTATTAAAAACATGTGTGGCCTTTCCCTCTCCTTTTTAGCCTGACAAATGCAGCATTCATGATTTCAAAAGAGAATTTCAATTTTTAATTCATCAGACCACTTGAAAGTCTTTTTCATCTTGCCTCAGTCAATCTTAAACAAGCTCAAGCTTAAACAAGCACAGAGAAGGCAGAGATTATTTGCTTCTGTGTGTGTGTGTGTGCCTCGAAGAGTTTTAACTTGTACTGAACTGTGTGTACTGACAATGGAAATGTTCCTGAGCCCATACAGTGGTATGCACTGCAAAAATGAGTCATTTTAGGCACTGCCGGCTAAGACCCTGAAGATCATGGCCATTTAATATCAGTTTTTGGTCTTGTTCTGTCCTTGTGTAAGATTTTTTGGATCTTTTAAAGGTATTATGTACTGTAGATGATGACATTTCCAAATTCTTAGCAATTTTACATTGAGAAACGCTATCCTTGAATGGTTAGGCTATTTGTCCATGCAGTCTTTCATAGAATTGTGAACCCCTCCTCATCTTTACAACTGAAAACCTCTCGGGATGGACTTTATTCCAAATCATGTCACTCACATGTTGCCAACTTTCTTTCCAGTCTTTTGCGTTTTTGAAATTTATTGCTCCAAATTTAAAACGAACATGTATATTTAAAAAACAAACAAACAAACAAAAAAAAAAAAAAGACATATTGATAAAATTAAAAAATTAAAAAATT
>VUQS01021400.1:0-14096 GCA_015108495.1 Heterochromis multidens | reverse complement strand
TGGTGTGGTGGGGGGGGGGGGGGGGGGCAAAATGGTAATGATGGGGAGAGGCACTCTCCATTTTTTTTTTTTTTATGCACCATTAGAAAAGAAGGTTGGAGTGATCCCCCTCTGGGCAGTAGCAGCGCAGTCATCAATCTGCAAGGTTAAAGCTGGGTGAGGAGAAAGTGTAAAATCTACAGAACAAAGCTCCTGCCTGAATGATTTTTTGGCTTTATGATATTATAGACTTCACCTTTTCCTTTCTATACCAAGAATGAATTGATGTGGATTCAGGATATTAATGACTCTGCTCCCCTGCATTCACACAAGTACACCTACGGTGCAATTCTGCTACATTTATTTCTGTCACAGTTTCACTCTGCTGTCTCCTGTATTTCCCCATCCACCCTCCCTTGAACTTCCAGCCTTCACCCAATTATGTGTCCACCACCTCCAACTCACCTGTTCCAATTCCTAAGCAAATTCCTGTGTATAAGCCTAAAGCCAAAGTGTCACTCTTTTGATCTGTCTACATTTCCTGGCTGGATTAGGTTTAGGATACCATAACTTAATCTACTCCAGAGGAACTTGTGTTCAGAATTTCAGATTCAGCTTGAAAAAAGCTCCACCAGACTCATATGCTGTCTAATCATCTCATAAAATCTATTTAATCTATTTGAAGTCTATTGTTATTTACCAAAGTGAATAAAATCATTGTCATTTAGATTTCACTAAAGTGAATTGCACATAGCTTTTATTATGGAACAACTTCTTTTAAAACTAACTACATGTGTCTCTTCATCATGAATGTATAAAGTTAAAAATTTAACAGCTGAAATAAGTGCAATTGAGTAGTAAAATAAGGATTAAGAATTCTCTCACAGCATAACTCCTTTGATGTAACTGCAGCAACAGTGCTTTGTGATATTTTGTATATATTTTCTTTAGCTCTCCATGGCCTGTTCCTCTTGACTGATATAGCTACGACTCGACTGGCACATTTAATTTTATTTATTTAACGTTTATTTAATCACAGAAAAAGAACTCTTGAGATTTAAAATCACTTTTGCCAGAGTTATCTGATCAAGATAGGTGGAAGAAAAATCAAATGCCTCTTTCTAAGAGAGCATGCATAGAGCTTGATGGAGAAAGCCTGAGTTTCCAAAGAAAACTGTTAAGCACTGTCCTAATATCCATTAATATAAGGTCTGACTAGGGTTTGGGGTTTTGTTGAAGTGAGTGCAAAGAGATCCTGACTATGGGTGTATTCATACTAGGCCATTTAGCCTTTTACAATCCCAGATCATGAGTGTCCACCCTCTCCACTCCCCTGCTGGCCTGCACTTAGGCTGTGCTTAATGATCCAGGCATCTCAACTCCTCTCTCACGTGCACACACACACTTTTGAAAAGCACTCTTTCAGAGCACAATGAGATTCATGACCATTTTTAGAAGTGGTGATACACTATCCTTTCACATGCCTTATAGATCTGTTACTTTCTTCACAAAGGAAGCTGTTATTGAGGAGTTCAGTGCACAGGCATGGTTAACGATCACGCTACATGTGTATTGTGTTCGAGTGTAAGGCCCCATTAACACAGGCCTAGAGACTGGTTGGTGACCACATGGCAACCACCTGTCACTAGGAAAAAATGAGTATTCAGGCCGGAGCACAGTACGGTCATCATACTAGTCAAACAAACTGGATTCTGGGAGTCAAATGTGTTTGGGCACAGTATGGTTCACCTTGCGTGAGTACACCTTAAGTGTACCTTACCTTCAATTCCCATCCAGATTGTTTTGTGTGTGTGTTTCCCTAAACTCACCAGCCTTGTTTGTCTGCCTGTTTGATTAGCTTACTTGTTTTGGCCACAACCTTTGCCTTGCCATCTGGTTTTGTTTGTCTGCCAACCTGCCACCCTACCTTTAAGTGCCTTCTGTTTATTTGTTGGTTTGTTTATTTTCAATAAACTGCATTTTAATTGCCAGATTAGTTTAGTCTGCATTGGGTTCCCCATCTCTAGAGTCCTGACACTTCCTTTAGTTTCTTACAGTGGCCCTGAGAGGTCAAACGCACTGCAACCTAAGAAAACACCAGAAAATAGAAAAACGCTGCAAAAGCACACAAAAGATAACGGAAGATGATTAAAACACAACGGAAGTAGGTAAAAACAAAACTTCACTAAACACTGCACTTACACTGAAACATGCTGAAAAGAAGTGGAGGATTCATCTGTGTTGTGAGGGAGATTCATACAATACTGTAGATACATGTTTGCGATTAGTCATTTACTGTTAGCCTGTTCTGTCAAGTTACTGTCTCCCCTGTTGTGTTTTGTGTGCTTTTGCAGCGTTTTTCTAGTTGCCGGTGTTTTCTTAGGTTGCAGCACATGTTTTAAAGAGCTACAGAACATTTTGGCCATGCCTGCACAGTTACATGCTCTTTCAGCGGGAGCAGGCGCTAAGTATGCACTTATACAGCACTATTTAGTACTCCACTTGCAATAACAGCTGATTCTTCGACAATCAAAACTGTTGG
This sequence comes from Heterochromis multidens, assembly GCA_015108495.1. Lineage (NCBI taxonomy): Eukaryota > Metazoa > Chordata > Actinopteri > Cichliformes > Cichlidae > Heterochromis > Heterochromis multidens. Next base: position 11,575 of record VUQS01021400.1, on the reverse strand, counting down.
AATGGGTCTGCTGGACCAAGAAACTTTGATGAGTTAAGGATGTGTTAAACATCTGAAATGATCATCCAGACAGATATGTCAATTGCCTAACCTTACAACTTTCAAACAGATTTTGAATACTAAACCATTAGTAATATAGGATTTTTATGACCACAGCAAATACTAAGGAGACAGCTATAAAAAGAAAGACAACAAAATCACTTTCCACTGAGCTCAAATGTGATGAAATAAAACCCCAGAACAACGATTAGACGAGCCAAAACACTTCCAAAATGACCCCGTCTCCCTTAACCATATGCTTGAATGATCTCTACGAGATTTTGAGAACTTTGCCAAACATGACTTTTCCTACACACATTAGGGATGTCAATGAATATTCTAAATTCAATTATATAATACAATATTTATAAAAAAAATTAACATCCAAATGTGAAACTGAATAATTGTGAAAAAACAGCACTACTAGAGGCTTTCTGTCTCCTGAATGCAAAGCTGGATTTCGAGAGGGCCCAGTGGTGCTGGAGGTTAACAGAGCACTATCCACCTGGAAAATGGCATTCAGTCAAGGACAGAACAGCTGTTTGGTCTAGGCCTGGTTGCTGCAGACTTCAGACACACAGTTGCCGGTGTGAGGAGAGAGAGAGAGAGAGAATGATTTAGAATGATTATAAGTGCACAGATATCAACTGAACACCTGATGGTAAACGGTGTTAAGTCATAATGTTTACGTGGTGCTCATTTTCTTTTCCAAGATGATTTTTGGGCCAATTTTGACAGCACTAGTACACATGTCGTGCATGTCTCTGATCATGTATTTTTATTAGAGCAAGTCAAGACTGGTGAATTGACTGGAGAATACCTTGGGTCAACTATCCAACAGACAGTGCACAAGAGAGGTGAAGGAGAGATTGCAGGCAGGGTGGAGTGGATGGAGACGACTGTCAGGGGTGATTTGTGACAGAAGGATAGCAACAAGAGTGAAAAGTAAGGTTTACAAGATGGTAGTGAGACCTGCTATGATGTATGGTTTGGAGATGGTGACACTGACAGAAAGACAGGAGGCCGAGCTGGAGGAGGCAGAGCTGAAGATGTTAAGGTTTGGCAGAGTGCGGCAGAGTTGAAGATCTAAGATTTTCATTGGAAGTGACCAGGATAGACAAGATTAGAAATGAGTACATCAGAGGGACAGCTCAAGTTGAGCGGTTTGGAGACAAATTAGAGAGGCAAGGTTGAGATGGTTTGGACGTGTGCAGAAGAGGGATAGTGGATATATTGGACAAAGGATGTGGAATATGGAGCTGCCAGGCAGGAGGAAAAGAGGAAGACCACAGAGAAGATTCACGGATGTAGTGAAGGAGGACATGCAGAGGGTTGGTGTGACAGAGGAGGATGCTTGGGATAGGGTGAGATGGAGGCAGATGATTGGCGACCCCTAAAGGGAGCAGCCCAAAGAAGAATAAGAAGTAGCCAAGAATGGTGAAGTGGAGAAGAAAAATAACTGGAGACAGAATTTATGATAATGCAAAAAACTGCCACTTTCTAAGAGTTTGCATTATTATTATTACAAAGCTTTATTTTTTAAATTTATTTTATTTATTGATGGGTAATTGAGGTTGGCCAGATGAGTATAGGCATGAGTGTTGGACAAACACATTTACATTTGTTATTTTGTACTTTTTACCTCTATCAGTTCCCTTTGCTTTGAAATTACAGAGTTGAGAGCCTCTGACACATTTTCTTCAGCACATTTAATTTTCTCTATTTCTTAATAATGGGTAAAATTGCCCTTCCTGTTTGTTTCTGTTTTCATTGCATTTCAACAATGTTTTTTTTTTTTTTTTACATGCAAATGATGAAATAGGGGACTGTCTACATTTATTCATTATTAAAGATGGGAGCAGAAATCCGACTCACATACAAACAATTCCACAATGGCAGAGATTTAGAAAAAAAAAAGGACCATGGCTTGGCACAGGTTTATAAATATGATGAGAAGAAGGTAAATGCACATTCTGCCTTGGCGCATACACACAATTTTCATTCTGGCTCCTTGTTGGAGACATGGGCAAGAAATACAGCAATAAAAGCCAAACAAACTGGCCAGAGTAAAAATAACTGGTGGATCAAAAAGGGATGACTTTGAGAAGAAGGAAATGTAAAAGGCTGAAAATGCAAAGTAAACGTTCCGACTGAGAGGAAAGGCGTTTTTGGATCACAGCAGTGAGCGACTGCAATGCTTAGGATAATGAGCCAGAAAAAGCAACAGGAGATGTTTGAAGTGAATTGAGAAAGAGCGAGAAGAAGAAAAGAGGGAAAGACGGCTCTGTAAGTGGCTCCCAGTATAGTACCAGTTAGCTGCTCTCTCATGGGAGAGGAGAAAACAAGAAAAAAGAGAAAGAAATAAGGCAAGGAAAGGCAAAGGAGATGTGTTTAGGGAATGAAAGAAGGATGTAAACACAGGGAAAGCAAGGGATGATGAACAGTGGAAAACAGGAAAAACAGAAACACAAGAAATAGAATTTTACTGTATTTATAGAGCAAAGAAACGGATGAATTCATCATTAATCACCCATAATTAGGGCAAATGCTCTTCTGTTTTTCAGATGCATATTGTATGAGCCATTCACATGCTGCACCAGGCTGGAGTCGCACTTTGTCATCCGTTCAAGCGTTTGCAAGGTGCAGCTGTCTAATCATTGCATATGCATTTAAAGGAGGATCACACCAACAGCAAGAGGGTGATTATGTATTCCCTCTGATTTAGTGAGGTCACAGTATTTGTGGCAGTTTTGCAGACAGATTCTCCGCCTTTGAAATGAAGGCAATGAAAACATCAGAGAGGGGCTTTATAGGAGCAACAAGGAAGAATGCAGAAGGAAAAGAAAGGTGCTTTAAATACAGATTTGCATGTAACTAGAAAAATATTAATAGAAACAAAAATTAGGCAATAACAAGAGCAGTCTAACCTCAGTCTCTGGAAGCAGAAGAATCTGTGAATCCAGATTAGTATGTGATATTTTTGGAGAACATGCTGTCCCAATCTCCCAGTTTTTCCTATTTCAAGTTGATATGCATGAAGATGATACTAAATGTCCAGTTTTCCTATATCTTATGATGGCAAAGAATCCTTCTACAGGTTAAATGGGACAACTCCAAAGGTTAATTACTTTTAATTTGGGCCAAGTCCCATGTCTGGTGAAATTTTAATGCAAATCTGTCCTTAATTTTGTGTAATCCTGCTCACAAACAAATAAACATCCTAACCGAACAAACCATAACCTCCCTGTTGGAGCTAATTACTGAGAAGCAAAGAAATTTGAACTGTAAATCAAACTACAACAGAGTGCAGCTGAACTTCTCTTTATTTAAAGACATCTTACTGTGTGTGTAGCTGCAGCTTTAACCATCTAAACCCTTAGTGTTTTTTTCCTCATTTGTTAAGTACAACTACTTCAAAATATGAAGCTTCTGTTTAAAATTTTTAATTGGGTAAAAATAATAAAAAAGAAGGAGCTCTGGATGAGGCGGTTATTGTCAGATCAGCCCAGACACAGTGCTATTTCTTATTTCTGCTTGGCTGAACAGCCTTCATCCTTTAGGGAATCTTTTCTTTTTGAGTTCTAGCATCGTGTGTTTTCATAAGGCACTATCATGCTTTTGTCTGTGCTGAAAAACCAGAGGTGCTGGAGTTTAGATAACAAAACTGTCTGGGTCCGGAATAGAAAGGAAAAAGTACTAGAAACTTAAAAGGCTAGAGGGGGTTAACCCAGTGACCCAGTTGTCTAAGACACAAGAAATCTCTGTTTTGAGTCCAAGCACAGAATGTTACGTGACATTTAGCCTCCCTCTTTTCTTATATTTCCTATCATTCTTTAATGTGCTCCGGTGGCTCCAGCTGTGCTGTTAATCACAACTGGTCAAGAAGAATGTGTTTTTGCATCACATCAAAGAAACTTAGCTTTTATTTTGTGTTTATTCTAAGATTTATGTTTTAACAAGAATAATGGAAAGAGTAAGTTGGGCAAAATAAAAATATGTTCAAGCTTTGAGAAGCCTTAGGGAGAAGAAGCCATTCTGAATGCCCTCAGACAAAACCACAGAGTGAATTTGCAGCCTGTCTTTGGAAAAAAACAGCCAGTATTGTTGTTGTTTCTGTATGTTTGTGAATGTGTATAATGAGTCTTGGGTGAGCCTTTATTTTTCACTCAGCCAAGCAAATTATTCGTGTCTTTCCCTTTCCCTCCAGTCATTGTTGATCACATCTTTATGCTTTCACTGATATGCCAATAAAAATATCATATTTTTGTACTTGCTTGGGAGAACACAGCCTGTAATAATAAAAAAAAAAAACTCCCTCTGTGATTGTTATTTTTTTCATTTGTCGGGTACAGCAACGTTTGTGCCACTACTCTATTTTATATTACATACTCCCAGACATCCCGAGGGAGCTCAGACTAGACTCGCTGTTCCTTTCCATTGAAAAGCCAGCCGAGGTGGTTTGGGCATCTGATCAGGATGGCTCCCTTTGTGGGCATGCCCAACTGGGAGGACACCCCAAAGTAGACCCAGAACTCGCTGGTGAGATTATATATCTTGTCTGACCTGGGAGTGCCTCATGATCCCCTAGGAGGAACTGAAAAGCATTACAAAGAGAAAGGGGATCTGGAATACCCTGCTTAGCCTGCTGGCATGATGATCCGACTTTGCATAAGCAGAAGAAAATGGATGGATGCCCCACTTGCAAGTTTCCTTGTTGAAGTGAAAAATTCCTTCTTTTATGACACCCAGATTTACATTCACAACCTTTCATGGTCTTCATATTATCCATTACTCTGTTTCCTTTTGTTTGGCTTTTCCCTTCCAGTCTTTCCTAAATTTCTGCTCTCAGGCTCTACCTGATTTAGTTTACCTTCTCCTTATTATCCTTCCCTTCTTGTGTGTGTTTTTAGTCTGTCTCAGTCTTTGTCAGGTCACTGTTGTTGGATACCCCATGTTTTCTCTCACAGGCTCTTTTCCTCATTTTGAGCATTGAGCATCATTGTGCAGCACTTTGCATCTTTTAATTTAAGTGCCTTTTTGACTCCACTCAAGTGCAGTCTGGTTCTCTGTCTGCCTTCAGGTTGAACAATCTCTTCAACACGACTGCTCATTTTCATGTATTTTCATTTCATTACTTAGTTACTTGTTACTGTTGATTGCTTTACCACAACCAATCAGAGAGACAAACACCATTGACAGTAAGTAGAAAACCTACTTCTTTAACCTCTCTTATCATTTACGTCATGGTCATTTAACATGGGGGCTGGTCTTTTTTATGAAGTGTTGAAGTGTAAGAATTTATTCCTGTTTTGATGTAAAAGAAACATACTTACTCATATTCTATGCATGTGTATGTACAGGGACACTAACACTGAACAAGTATTGTGTTCACTATGCCATTACAGCAACATTACCATCCATGCAGAAACCTAGACTAACATTGACACACTGAAGTGGGCCCCTGTTTACTTGTTCACCATTTGAGCACACTGGTTTACAGTACGCACACAGAAAGGCATGGTATCAAAGATGAGGTAGTCCAAGGTTTGCAGATTTATGAATGAATCTGTGTGGAATACCAAAAAAAAGCCCCTAAAAGCATAAACTGAATGTTAGAAGCCACCTTCAAAGTTCCTCTTAGCAGCAAACAAATCCTTGAAATGCTCCCCAATGGTCAGTTTTGTGGCAGCTTCCAGGTGCCAATGTGTGCTCCATATAGGGTGGTGGGAAGAGATCACACAGGCCTAAGTTCAAATAAATCCCTTTTTTTTTCAGAGAATTTAAAGCTCTGCCAAATAAACAAGACAAGAACAGCATGATTCTGCTTGTCTAACCTTAACCTCCAGTGGTAGGCTAACACTGTAAAGGTTGCACTGATGAAAGTGCTAGAGGAAAGGTCATGAGATTCATGCCCTTTCATGGTATTTCTCAATGCAAAAATAGATATGCTTAAGAAATTAAGTCAAGGCACAACTATCTACAGTATAATAACATTGTAATCAGTGTATGACAGTAGAACAAGGGTTAATGCTTTTAGGATAAATATAATTTTTTATTTATATCGTTATTATTATCAAAGATTTGGCAGTAGCAGTAAACAAGTTGTCAAGGTTATTATAATAAGTAGGAACTATCCTCTTTGCCCCCTGATTAACCATTCAACAGCTTTTGTAAAGCTCATGTGTCGTGGACAATTCACCAGAAAAGAGAGATAAAAATATGGAAATGATAAAACTAGGAAAGTTGATGAAGAATGAGGAAAAAAAGACATCCCTGAGGATTATATGACAAATAAATGAATGTTCAAAGTTTTAGTGTGTATAGACTCACGCTGTAAAGGATGTCCACCCAGCCTTCCATGGTAATGCACTGGAAGACGGTAAGCACTGCAAATAGGATGTTGTCGAAGTTGGTAATACCAAAGTTGGGTCCAGTCCAGTACACTTTACACTCGGTCCCACTGGGACAGGTCCTCGCCGGGGGCTCATAACCACAAGGCCAGTCAACTGCTCTCTCATCTGGCCAAAAGAGGGATACAGAGAGAAAGGAAATTGACTCCAATGGGCCAGTCTGTCTAAATCTACCAGACAGATACAACATAGATTTATTCCTGCACTTGTGTGCTTAATCCACCACTTATTCCAGTGCATCATAGTGCTCTTTTGTGTTTGTCAGAACTGTAGCTGGGAAAGCAGAGTTTCCAAAATGTTTCACATTGTTCCAGTAAATCCAACAGTCTACTCTCAATCAGTCATCATTCATGCCTATAACAATTACAAAGTAAAACACACAGGGCAATCAGTTGCAACTGCTCCACGCCCCTTGACTGGTTTCTTCAAATGAGGACCATTGACCTAGTAACCTTATACTGTAACTCAGAGTTAGGCTGCAGCCTTGTTCTCTCAATCACTGCACAAAGCTCGTGTCTACAGATGAAGGTCAGTACAACAATTGACGTGAATTACAAGCTTTACTTGGCTCTGTGGCCTGGCTCACTGTTCAACTGAACACTTTAAAAGAATGATGCTATTATTGCAGCTGAGGCACTTAACTAGCAGCAAATCTCATAGCTCCTCATCTATACTCATGACACCATAGCTCCACCTAACATCTGTAAAATGGATATTTGTTATATCTTCTTTTACTTAACAGAAAAGAAGATGGTACAGAGAATCTTTGGACAATGTTTCTAAATAATCAGGTCAGGATATTTTCCATGGTTGTCCTTTCTAACATGTAGCATGCAACAGGAAAAAGCTTCAGACACATTAGCACTTCTAGAACTATTGCATGTTGTTTATGCAAAGGAGCTGCCTGGATCGAGTATGCAGGAGGCAGCACATATGACGTCCACAGCAGTGAATGCACTGAACTTTAAGCTGCACTATCCACACATTGCTGCAATCTCACACCTCACTTTATTGTAGGGAACAGGCAGGTTAAACACCACCTGTGTCAAGTGATGGCTAGAAAAGAGTGAAAACGGCTTTAATGAATGATGTAACTGTTTTACAGGTTTTTATTTCATTTTCTAATCTGTGGCCTTGCTCAGATGGTGGTGATGCAAGCTGAGAGTTCAAGAGAAATTTAGATGATGGTGTCAGTGGTGCCAGTTATGATTAATCAAGCAAATGTGCATTTCACAATTGCTACAAGAAACACAGGTCAATAACAACAGTTTTAATTGTGCATATAAGCAGAAAAAGTTGTAGCACAGTGCACTAAATGGGAGGTTTGAAGAAATAAAAAATAAGATTTAAGTAAAATAAAAGGTCACAGTTTCACAGAGAGAAAACAAAAAATGAATAAAGTACTTCAATGCACTTGCACTTGCATTGAAAGGATTCAAATCCATATTTCATGCATTGCGACCATCTTAGATTGTGAATTTGGGGTTGATGGGGTCTATATATATGTTATATATACTTTTTATATATATATAAAATAATCTTTGTTGCAAACCTTCAGTTTTTTTCAGCCTACTGTGGATGTGGTCTAACAAAAGACGTGTCTTGAAATCTTTTCACGGATTCTTGAAGTGACAGGTAATAGTATCGGGGTTCATGAGAGGCTGCAGAGAGTTTGCTTAAAGGATGTCAGCAGATGGGAATTAGAATAAAGAATAAATACTCTGAGCATAACAGATGCCTTGTGCATCCAGAGTTTCATGAGGCATAGTGCCTTGATCACATGTCGAGCCAAGTTTTAACAATGATTTGCAGAGCCAGATTGCAAAGCCAACATCCCTCTGGTGTCACTCCAGTGAAATGTGTCCTTTCATTCCCACTGACAGGTGCTGTGTCAGCTGGACTCAGTGTTTACAGGTGATATGGGACCCTCTCAGGTCTCCGTTTTCTTTGGCTGGCTATACTTCTTCAATTAAATTAGAACATTTGTAAGAAATGATAATCAGAATTATCATTAATATTAATGTTTATTTACATTTGTGTCTCTATATAACATTTGCATTCATTGTTGATTTTTCTGTTTTAAAATGAGTGAGGTAGGAGTGGAAAGTGTCATGTAAATGCAGTAAACCTGGAGAAGAAGACTAAATCCTTTTTCATGTTCGCTAAATCTAATTAATATTATGAGGGAAATTATCATGTAGAATCCTTCTGTGTTTATTATTTGCTCACATACTTTTATAGTTTATCTAAAGCAGAGGGGGCACGGACAACCAGTTGAAATTATGAAATGAAACTAGTGTGCATGAATATATATATAAATTATTTTATATGCTTTAATCAAGTAAAATTCAATATTTGGATCCTTCTTTTACTTTTCATGATGAAAACTGTGGAGTGTTTGGCTGAACGCTGAAGCCTCTGAAGTGGGACATGCCAGAAAAAGTTTGAGAAAAACTGATTATCAGCTCTTGAGCCTATATGTGCCAAAAGCTGCAGTTCCTCTAGTGGCCACTTGAACTTGGCTGTAAAAGTGAGTCAGTTCCCATAGATTCCATCCCTCCATTTTCTTCCACTTATCCAATTCAGGGCCACAGGAGCCCTTGCAGAGTACATTCTGGACAGGTTGCCAGTCTGTCACAGGGCTAACACAAAGAGACAGACAACAATTCATGCCCACAATCACACCTACGGCCAGTTTAGAATCACCATAGAATAACCTAATATGCATGTCTTTGGACTGTGGGAGGAAGGTGGAATACCTAGAGAGAACCCATGGAGACACAGGTAGAACATGCAAACTCCACACAGAAAGGATTCCAACCCAGGACCTTCTTCCTGTGAGGGGACAGTGCTCACCAGTGCAACACCGTGCCACCCATAGGTGCTGATGTTAGAATACGAAACTTTAGAGCATTAAAAAGCATGTTTAAAGCTGGGTATAAGAATGCTTTTGCTTTTCATTGACAGTTTTCCCCTAAGAAATGCATATGGTTTTAATTTGTCATTTCTTTTAAAAATAACTCATCCACTTAGATACTGGAATTAGGGGCTTGGACAGCTTGACAGGTGTCCTGACACTAAGCAGCCAGTAAGCTAGACCTGATCTCTGTCCTTTATTGAACTGTACCTCTCCATGTTGTTTGTGCTTTTGGTGCTTTTTGCACCCTTACAGCTTATGGATGCAGCTTGATTACAGAGCTTGCTAGGGTTAGCTGATAACTTGGCACTTCACTCTCTCATCCAAATATGGTCACATCTGGCTCCAAAAAACCCAACACGATGCCAGTAAAAACAATAACATTGAGGCTTCAGAATGCATAGTCCAAAACCAGTGGGCAATTGTCGTGATGACTACATCCAATATTGTCTCTGATATAACGGCAAAGTATCAAAAGACAGATTTAAAGAGAAGAAGAACCTCTTCTCTCTTCAACCTCTATCAGAGGTTGAAGTCAAGGTCTCAGCCATATGATACACAAGGTCCTTATGACTTTATCTAGCATTATGACTCACTCATTAATGCACACACACTCATAAGAAAAAAAGAAAACACAACAGCCCTCATCCAGAAAGTTACCAATGGTGCTCAGCTCAAACCCTGCTGTGTCTGTGTGACCAAAATAACTCAAGAACACGTGTACTGTACATTAGCAAGCTGTCACAACTGCTCACACCATTACAAGAACCCTCTCTTTGGGATGAAACACACACATACGCATACACACACACACACACATGCACAGATACGCATATTTTACAAATGGCCAAACCAATAACCCTCAAGTCATGCTTTCACACTCTATCTGACACTGGCAATGGGGAAATAAAGCCTTCTCATAATTTTTTATCACTGCATTACACAATGGGTAATTTCAGCCAGCCAGCCTGACTGTTTTCTATAATTACTAGAACACTGTAGTATAATAACAACCCCGTAATAGTGGCCTGGCTTTAATTTATTAGAAATGGTTTTGCTGTTCTGCTAACTCGTACACAGGAAAGCCTGTTACATTTTTTTCTCCCTCCTTTTTAGTTTCACACATTATAAGGGCCATAATATAGGTGATGATGTCTCATACTCATGCACTTTACATTAGAAAAAAACATTTTATTTACTCTGTTTCAAATTTCTTGCGACTTCATATGCAGCACGCAGCTCTTCTCCACTTTTCCAGGGTGGGTTAAAGGCAATATAGCTGACAGTAAAGATGTGTACTGGTGAGCTGTGTAAAAGTTTGCTTGTACTGAAGCTCACACTCTGCAAATTATTGTGTGTCCATTCTCAAGGTTAGCCTTGTAACGCCAAGAGTATCATATTTGGTACATGAGTTTTTGAGACTGCTACATCATCAGTATGATTTTTTTTTTTCCTGAAAAACCTGACGTATACAATCAGACACGTGCAGTGCTACTGTGAGCAATAAAGTGCACAAAAATACTGGATGTAGCAAAAATGATACAAATGAAAACTCATATTATTAAATTGATATTTAATTTATTTTTTTTTAATTTGTCAAAAGGTTCAATAAACACTCCAGTTTCAAAAAATTTGAATTTTCTGGCAATTATTTCAGTATTTACATTTAAAAAACAAAAATTGTTTTATTTACTGCCACCAAGGTGTGACATTTTTAATAAGCTTACACTGCACTGTCCATAATTCCTACAATTTTCTCGTCCATCCATCCATCTTCTGCTTATCCAATTCAAGGTTGCAGGGACTGTAATTTATTTGGACTTTTGATACCAATTAAAATGTTCTACATTATTACAAAATACAAGCATGTACACAGGTAAATAAATAAAGATGGTTAAAGTTTCAATAATTACATATGTGTTGTAGAGCAGTTCCCTTGTAACTGCTTTAAGGGGACCTTGTGTTTTTTCTTATTTTCTGTTTTATACTTACTTGATACTTTAATAGGTACACCTTGCTAGTACTGGGTTAGACCACCTTTTAAGGCAGTTTAAGATACTTCACTTAAGAACTGCCTTAATTTCTCTTGATGCATGCTCAATAATCCAGGTAAAAGAATCCCAAAAAGTTGAATCTGTTCATCTGGACGTAGCATTATTTAGTGGGAGAAACATTTCGTCACCTCCTGGTAACTTCTTCAGTCTCAGCT
>VUQS01021398.1:0-11629 GCA_015108495.1 Heterochromis multidens | reverse complement strand
ATATATAGAGAGAGAGAGAGAGAGAGAGAGAGAGAGAGAGAGAGAGGAATTATATGCATTAATCATTTATCACATACAACTTCTAACTTTAAGAAAACTGGGCTGAATGAAGCTTCTACATTTTTAAATGCTATATTTAATTAAAAATAGCACATTTCAAAAATGTTGAGACAGGGGCAACAAATGACTGTAAAAGTTGTGTAATGATTTAAAAAAAACTAGCTGAAATCTCACAACTATTGAGGTTAATTAGCACCGTGATTACGTGAAAAAAGGGAAATTCCCGAGAGGTGAGTCTTTTACAAGTGACGCTGGGGAAAGATTCAACACTGTGAACACCTGTGTGGGGAAATGCAACTTAAGAATAACAGTTGAAGCATAAAATTACAAAGAATTTGGGGATAGTCTACAGTAAGCAATATCAGTGAAATAGTCCAAGAATCCAGAGATATTTCCTTACACAAGAGACAAGCTGTCACTAAATGGCCATGATAAGAACCTCAAGTAGCACTGCACTGAACATAAACATGATTCTGTAGTGGATGTCACTGAATTTTCTCAGAAACCCATTTGAAAATCATTGTCAGTAGCACAGCCCATTGCTGCATTCATAAATGCATGTTAAAACTCAACCATACAAAGAAAAACCATATATAAACAGAAATCCTGCTGCTTTCTTTTTGCCCAGGCACATTTAAGATGGATTGAGGCAAAGTGAAAAAAGCTGTCCTGTGGTCTGGCCCAACAAAATCTGAAATTCTATTTCACTCATAGAGGCTGCATGCTGCGGGCAAAAGATTAAAAGGACCATCCAGCTTGTTATCAGCACACAGTTCAAAAGCTTGCAACCATGATGATATGAGAGTGCATTAGACCTGATTGCATGCTTTCACTTCTGTGAAGGCTCCATTAATGTTGAACAATATGCACAGGTTTTGCAGAAGCATGGCCTCTTACTTGTGAGGTGGAACACAAGACTATTTTTGGCTTACTATTATTTTCAACAATGATGCTTCCCTTCATCCAAATAATTCATAACAATAGTTTTAGTTGCCACTGTTATGCAGATAAGGCAGTCACACTAGGCAAAACAATGGTTGAAGTCCGTGGTGCGACCAAACTTATTGCGACAATGTGCAATCAACTTGCGATCCCTCTGCCTTTGAAATGGTCATTTTAAAGATGAGGACGAGGTCTGAGACTTGCAGTCAGTTGCTGTCTTCAAACTGACTTTGGTGCATCAAGATGCCAATGAATGAGAATTAGAAAGCCTTGCTATGAGCCAAAGTTTTGGCACTGTGCACACACCTTTGAGCCATCCAGCCGTGATCCAGCAGCAACTATCACACACATATCAAGCGCAAAATAAGACATACTTTTTGGTGTTAAATTTAATGCAATTTGCTGTAAATTGCCTGCCACAAACCATGACTCAGTAACTCAGGTTTGTGTGTTTCATTATTTGATGGCGCAGAGTTGTGCTCATCAATGCAGACTGACTGGCAATCTGTCTGCATTTATAAATTACATAGTGAAAAATTGCAAACTTTCTCAAGTTGGATTGAGATAGGTTGTCTCCCATTGGGGTGACCTATGCAATTGACTTAAGACCAAAAGTGGTTGAGGGTGCTCTACGCTCAACCTCTGTGTGGCCAGTTGGTGGCAGCAACTACTTGCAATCAACCCCAGATGGCAAAAAAATTAAATCCCTCGCCAACCACTGTGTTTTCATGGTTGGACAGTGTGCTCTAGTGTCCTAGTGTGACTGAGGCCTTACACACATTTATATATCCCTCTACAATCCAACAACCTTTATAATCTGCTTGTTGCTTCCATAATATCAAACACTACTGGCTGTCCCAAAATTAAAATTCAATGCTAGCTAAAATTCAATCCAAAAAAATTTGACCGCTTTGGCCTGGAGTAAGAGTGGTTCATTGACCAAAAATGCAAAGCTATGTGTTAGAAACCTTGGAGATCATTCCAACATGGATCTTTGTTTCGGTGCATGTTAAAATTTTGTCAAGCCAAGATTCTTTCAACAAAATTCCAGAATTAGAGCTTTCTTGTACGATATTGATCCATTCACTTTTTCTCGCCTTGTCTATTGCAGTGATCTTTATGCTGGCATCTGTCAGAGTTCACTGGTTGATTCAGAATGCTGTTGGGTATATCAAAAACTTATTAACCCTTACATTCTGAGGCATTTACTTAAATCTGTGAATGGGGCTTTGCTGGTTATTCCTAACAACACCAGGCTTTAGCCATTACTACTTCTTACTTGTCCATTATGTCTTTAGTGTCTTTTCAGTATGTTCTTAAAACATTTTGTATTGGCTTTTGCAAATGTTTGATATGTGGCAATGTTTTTTTTTAACCTCTTTCTTGTTTCCTCATAATGTGGTTGTTTCCTTTTATCATTTCTGCTTTTCCTTGTTGCTTTCTAAGTTTTTTAAATTCTTTTTTGGATGTTTGAGTCTATTTTCCATGTCTTTCTGTAAAGCACTTTGTTACTTTGTTACAAAAATGATATATAAATAGACATGACTATTTATTATATCCACTTGACATCTTTTTTTTTGCCTTGTATATTTCAGCAGCACAATAACAAACTACACTGCATGTATTAAGACAGAATGGCTCTGTAGTAAAAGAGTCTTGGTGTTAAACTGGCCTGCTTGCAGTCAAAACCTGTCACTCACTGAAAACATTTGGCTCATTTTGAAAACCAGTGAACTTTTGGAAAAATGAGAAAATATTTCACTATCTGATGCTTTTTCCCCCCCTCTATTTTCAATTAAACATAGCATTTAAATGATTTGCCAATCAATGCAATTTCTATGCAATCTCCCATGTTGTTTTGAAAACGAGTGTGTATTTTGTCTGCAAATATACACATTTTTAACAACTTTTTTATTTTTATATTTATTTTATATTATATTTTATATTGTCAATATGTTTGTTTAAAGGTTTCTTTCCTTCCCATGGTGTGGAGCCTATAATTCATCTCCTCTTGAATGTTTTCATATTTTGTGTTTTGAACTGAAATCACAGTAGATTATTGAAGCAGAAGGAAAAAGGAAAGATAGTTACAAGGATGGAAGATTGCGTCCGAAGAAATAAACAGGAAAAGAAGGAGAAGGAGTGAGAAACAAGTTAACTAGTCCAAGAAGTTATCTAACCCAGCCCCATAGATATTGAGTTTGACGCAACTGAAACTGCAACTTCTTTTCCTTTTTTTTTTTTTTTTTTACAAGTTTCATCAAGTAGAAGAAGAACAGAAAGAAGAGCAATGGTTGATGGCAGTGATGACAAATATGGAGACCTGTACAAGAGCCTAAAAATGAGATGCAGAGAAGCACATCAAATATTATTGTAGGCATAACTGATAACAGTAGAGAGTCTCAACGGGTGCAACCGCTTTATTTCTGGAGTGCAGCATCATTTAAGCACCTTGAGCACAATGGACACTGTGAACACTGTGAAAACAGTAAACAAAATAAAATAAAACCTAAATTCATGCAATCAACTTAAATCACACAAATTCAAAAAGGACGATAATCCCATCTTTCAAAAATATGAATAACACATACAACTACTAAAAAAAGAACACAATGTTGCATGAAGAAGTGAAAATATTACATATTTGGACCACATTACACTTACAGTTTTGGAAACAAGAGAAGACCAGACAAACATTCTGTCATCAAGCTGCCCATTTTACCAGACTCACTTCTTCTGTCTGTAAAGGACACCTTCAAAATAAAGTGTGCACTTTCAAAATAAATGAGCAAACTAATGGCCATTTACACTCCCACCAATTGTGTAATGAAAAATGATTAAAATGAAGTAAATCATTCATAATACCCTGACAATTCGCACACATAAAATATATTATCCTACCCTATAAAATTGACAGATTAGAACAACAGAAATGTTTGATGTACATTTAAAAGTCCAAGGTATGTTGCTAACTTTTCACTCTGTAGATGAACTTACTTCAGTAAGTGGTTGAATTCTTTCTTCCACAAACTCCAGAATTGTCCATTTAAGTATTGGACTCTGTGCCATCTTTTTAAGGCATATCTTGAGGCACAAATTCCCCTAGAGGTGTAAAAGGAGTCTTTGATTTCATTAAAATAAGGTTGTTTGGAGTCTGGGGCTCTAGTGACTGGGGATCATTGATTCCATCCATAGTTAGTGGCCAACTGTCGACAGTGGACATGACCTCATAGAATATTGTCCAAAGTGAAGCATCATTCAACTTCCCTTGGTATTGGCCAAGGGTGACCTTTGGGACATTCCTGATGGTCCGGATTCATTGTTTCCAGACTTCATCTGCATGATTTGGTGTGGGTGCATTAAAAATAACTTCACAGTACTTGGCTGCAAGAAATGCCTCTAGTTCTTGGGTACTGCAGTTCTTAAGCACTTCTTTGAACTTGTTTTTTGCACCTACAAAATTTGTGCCTCATTCACAATGGAGCTGAAAGACAATACCTCTAGGACTGATGAAGTACCTCAAGGCATTGGTAAAAGCATCAGTGTATACGTAGTCAGTCCATCATCTCAGTATGGACTGCACAGGGTGGAAGGCATGTGAACTCTTTGCGGTGCCTTTTAATGACAAATTGACAAAAACAATCCACACCGCAGAATGTGAATGGAGTGGAAGTTTTGACACATTCTGTGAGAAATTTAACCATACGCTGTTCCTCTGCTGGTCATCTGTGTTTTCGGTTTTCTCCCATTAGTGACCCAAAGCCACTGCCTCTGAGCTACATCAAAGTCTGATTTCTTCCTTGATAACAGATTTTGGCCTGGTAGTATGACAGAATTAGGTTGGTGATGTAACTGTCTTTTGGAACGATGTTTCACCTTGTGACTTGGGGTTGACCTTTTTCATCTTCCACCAACACAAAGAATGCCATCATTTAGAACGGGATCAAGTTGAAAAAGTGGGCTGGATCTTGGAAGACTGTCTCTCTTTTGAGAAAAAAAGACGGTCATTTGGGAAAGCTTCCTACTGTACCAGTTGAACAATAACGTGGCGCTAGTCCCGTTGGGCAGTCACAACCAATTAGCAGGACCACTTTACAGTCTTGGATCACTGAAACTTTTGAGATGTCTGGTGAGGCCACTGAAGTGATGATTTCTTAGTTGGGACATATGATTGATCGACTGGTATGAAGTCTCATGTACACAGACATCATTGTGCTTAGTTTCAGCTGGACTAATTGCGTCTTATCATTAAGGTCTGCCAATAAATCACGTCAAATTACTTTGTGTGTCAATTAGCATATAGGTGAGAATTTCCTTTTGATGGTCTTTTAGTGTTGACAAGTGAACCAAGAGGATACTAGTGGTAGCAAAAGTGTGTTGCGTCAACACAGGGGTCAGGACTTTGTGAACATGTTCATTTCCATAGTCTCTAGCTGGAACAGTATCACTGTATGTTGGTTCCACAACCTGTTTGTCTCTTTCCTCATACATGCAAGTTGGATGACATCTACTACATATACCACAGGCGTGTCGTCTTTTGCAGCTTTTGATGCGATGCCCTTTCCTCAAAGATCCAAAGCACAAGTGATTCTCATGAATCCAAGTCTTCTTATCATCAATCTTCTTTGCTGCAAAGGTTGGACACTTAGCAAAACCAAGAGTTTCATCATTGCAGGGGAGACTGGGCTGTCTGAGTTTGTGGTTTGGAGTTTCTTGCTATCTTATAAACAGATTTTTAGGCTAAGTGTTTGTATTTAGTGCTCTAGCTCTCTTGGGCAATCTCTCCTCTTGAGTTTTTGGTATTCATTAACAATGAAGATGCTACTGGATTACAAATTACTTTTGCTTCCCTTTGTGTGAACTCTGTGAAGCAAGAGAAACTTCATAGTTTTCTGATTTCTCCGTTTCCGCCACAACTGGTCGACTCCATCTGTGCACAACCCATTCTGGTAGCTTTTTGAGTAGCTTGTGATTTTCTTCACAGTCATCAAGGATGGTAAGACCTTTGACATGAGGTATAGCTCTGAAACAACCTTGGAAGAAATCAAAGTGCTAACAGATCATTTGGAGCTGTCTTTGGCCAATTTTAACAGCTTGTTTCTGAAAGCCTTTTGTATGTTAAATGAACTTCCATACCTCTCTTCTAGGATTGCCCTAAAACCCTGATAGGCACTCTCTGTGTTTCTGTAGAAGAATCCCTCCACATCCTTACTTCTTATCTCCTGCAAGATAACTCTTTAGATATAGCATTGTCTCACTTACTGGGAGAGGTTTATGACCTATGAGAGCCATGAATGAGATTTTCCACTTCATGAATTGTAGAGGATCACCAGAAAATGTAGTGGGTTTTGGAACAAGTGGGCGATTTAAGCTCAGTGAGTTAGTAATTGCTTGAATTAGGCTGATCATCTCTTGACTTAAAGAGGCCACAGAGTTTGGCTGTTGAGGTTAAAATTGCATGGCTCATGGATTTACATGTATTGTTGTGTTGTTATTTCAACAGCCTGATTTTGTTTCACAATTGTTTTCACCATTATTTGTACCTCACAACTATCCAAGTCATCACCACTACTGTACGCTCTTACTCTAGCTGCTGCTATTTTTACTTCATTGTCCACTTGTAACTGTTGTAACTTTGTTTTCCCTTCCTGGAGCTTCAGATGCATTTTTCCCTCTTTTTGTTTTGTTTTTAAGTGTATATAGTTTGGCTTTCTAAGCTTGTATCATTTTAACAACCTTTGCCTATTCTACTGTGGCTACTAGTTCTGCAAGCTCTTCAATTTTTTTACTTGAGTGTCCAGAAGAGGGACTTGAGTGTATGCCTGATTTCTGGGACTCTGAGACAAATGTCTCTGCATTTGTTTTTTCCAAGACAGGGGCAAACTCATTCTTATTTAAAACCATCCTCACTCTTGCTTTCTCAAGTCAGTCATTGAACACCTTATCAATGGTCTCTATAGGTTTCTGGTTGAGGTCACAGATGCTGGCTGAAGGAGAGACACAGGCATCCATTTTCTTCACAATCTCTGGTGTAGTAGTGTGGTTTCAACAAATTGTCTCATAAAGCTGCTGGACTGCATTGTGTTTAACTTGTATCTCTCTTTTCATTCTATCAAGATCTTTTAATGAGCAGAGAGCCTTTAAACTTAACCTAATCTCCTTTGCTTTTTGTTTCTGAATGTCATAGGCTGTGTTGAATGCCTTTTTACTTTTGGTTGCTTCCTGATCATGCATCTCTTGGCTCTCTTCTGTCAAGTTTCACTGATGGGAGCTATACCTGACCTGTTGCATATCTTGGGGATTGTCCTGTTTTTCAGCAGGGAACAACATTTTGCTTGTCTAGTACAGCTCATTAATACACTGTAGGCTCTTCAAGTTTCTTTGTCTGTACCAAGTTTGGATGAATGGTGTCTGATCACTACACTAAGCAGGGCACCGTATATAGGACATTTACAACTCCTGAAACTTAAATCAAGCTGACCATGACAAAGCAGCAATACAGAAAGCACTTCTGTAATATTACTGACAATTTTGAACATTCAAACACTTACATTAGAACCATTTGTTCAAATTAACACAACCAGGTAATTTACATCCACTTCCAATGTACAGCAAAGTCATCTGGCTCAGTTTTCAGTACTTAAAATGTTAATGAACTAACATAAATAATTATTTCATTGTCCATAAGTGTGTGCTTGATTAGTTACACTTTGCTGATTAATCAAAAGTCTTTGCCAAAGTCATCCTTTAGCTGCAGTATCTGAATGTTGAGCTGTGCTTCAGACTTCTTTTACAGTAATCACGAATGGAGATGGTTGCTGTGGATAGCAGCCTCGCCCTTAGCATAACTGATAACAGCAAAGTCTCAATGGATGCAACCTCTTTATTTCTGAGTGCAACATCTTTTGAGCGCCTTGAGCACTGTGGACACTGTAAACTACATAAAGAAGTGAAAATTATTACACATTTAAACCACATGACAGTTTCATGTATCATTAAGTTTCTGAAACAAGAGAAGACCAGGCGAACATTCTGCCATCAAGTTGTGTATTCTACCAGACTCACTACTTTCATCTGTAAAGGTCACATTCAAAACAGTAAAAAAAGAGTGCACTTTCAAAGTAATAGTCATTTACAATTATATACATGAAAAGACATTCTGCCATGCCTGAATTTACAGAGAAACAAACAGTATTTTCAAAAACTTTGTATTGCTGATCTGTACCATCATCTACAGGCTGGGATGCTCTTTTAAATAAAGCTAATGTCAAGGAACTGAACCAGATCAAGTGCAAGAGTTAAAATTTAACAGGGTTTATTGAAGTCACAGAGTCAGACAAGAGTAAATAGTGAGCTGGTGGTGGTGAGTTTTCTCTTCCACCAAAGTCTCTCTCAGAACCCACAGAGGCGGGAAACATCTGCACAGAGGAGAGAAAGGTAAGTCCAAAGTGAAAACAGATCTAGTCACAGGATCTAATATACAGAGCAAGAGAAGCCGAACGACAATACCGCGGTTGGTGCAACGATCTGGCGATGACTAAGGGATTTCTTCAGCCTTAAGTAACAAGTGAGTAACAGGCCACTCACAGGTGGGCAATACCAAACTGCTTCCAGGTGTGTCAACAAGGAAAGGTGGGAGAGGCAGGTAGGCCCCACTTCTGAAACACAAAAGCAGAGTTATAACAAACACACCCACACACACACATACACCAATAGAAGAGAGAGAAAGAGAGACCATAAGGTGGAGAAACAAATAGAAAAGGCAGGTCACACAGGAGGGCAAAGAGAGCATGACAGGAAATAATAATAATAACAAAAATATATTTTCTTATGTCCATTCATCCATCTTCTTAACTGCTTATCCATTTCAGGTAACCTGCAAAAGGCAAATGTGAACCTGTCGCAGGGCTAATACAGCCAACAGTACCTGGCGAAAACCCACACAGATAGAGGGAGAACAGAGATTGGCTGTTGAGGCTGAACACCCAGTGGATCCAGTGGATCCTGGGTTCAAATCCACTGGGTAGCAGGTCTCTAAGCCTTTCAAACCCAGGGCCTTCTTACTACAAGGTGATAGTGCTAACCACTGCACCATCTTCTCTAAAAGAGGCCACACTATGAGCTCTGTCAGCATGTGCATCATTACCAGCAGTGTGTGGTCTCAGATCTCAATCTCAAGAATTCAAGTCTGTCAGTCCTGTATTTAAAGACAACTGTACTGAAAGTATGTCTTCCAATGCAATATGTTTTGCTTTTGTGTTGCACCATGACCACTTACATTTGATACTCTGGGTCTTTATCCTGTATTTCAAAGGAGCTGTATCATTTTTACAACTTTTTAAAATGTTTTTTTTTTTTTAGATGAAACACACAACAACAAACAAAACAAAGATAAACATAAATTAAATGAATTACAAACATTTTCTCAACACCACTAAATAGGATGGTTTGCATGAATATGAAACACGGAAACCCTTTGATAAAAAAAGAAAAAAAAGAAATGTAAATTACAAATGCTTCATTTTGGAATCGTTTGAACTATAAAGATGAAAAGCAGAAACATAATCTGTTCTTAAATTATATTTAGTTTAGATTTGCACAAATAAAGCCCACTACCTGCTTTCTTAATGATTTCAGCTTACATGGACTTGTAGTTTTCTGGTACTTAAAAAATGTTTTATGCAGTAAATGCATGTAGTAAAAACTGTTTTGAAATACTTGGTACAAAGTTTATTTACACATAGTTTTAGCAAATCTTCTTTGCACTTGAGGCTGGCATTCATGGCTTAGACTTGTACATTAGATGTCTAAGCTAAGAATTATGCAGACGCTGTCTTGATCCTATCACAGTTTTCCTGTGATTCAAACCCTGCATACCCATACAATCTCTGAAGTCCTTCTTGTTATAGAGTAATAAACATTACCACAGTCACCATTTATTACCATGCTATTTGTCATGGGCAGGGTGGATATTGGTCATACTTTGAAATCTACAGTGTCTGCACAACCCTGTTAATTCTAGACCTTCCACTATATGACTCTACAGCTACAAAAGTATGAGGTACCCATCCCTCATAGTTATTCCTCAAGTCTCATTCCCCTCTGTGAAGTGTCCCCGAGGTACACTGGACCATGGCACAATATATTACACTTTACAGCTTGACATATATAATACAGACCCTGCCACACAAATATTTAGGTGGATGACCAAAGGTTAAAGTGTTTTAAACTGTTTAGATAATGTCATTTAATTTTCTTGTTTAATGATTTCTTTACAAGGTTTTTTAAATCGCACGTTTTCTTTGACATTACATATAAAAACAGCAGTACTGAAGAGTTTAAGACTGCTGACAATCTAGATAACTGCATTTTTAAATATTTGCCATGTACTGTATTGTTAAGATTTTTAATCATTCTCTGTCACAGTATGCTGCAAACAAACTTGTTTGTACAATGTATCATTCAAATGCTTCTAGAGTGTTGATGCCTGTTCAAAGTTATCAACAGGTTGGACAAAAAGCCAACCATTATAGAAAGAGAGTAGAAATGGGAAAAAATGATAGTCTTCTAGTCTCTGCCTTATGACATTTATGGTGTTGGACTGCTGTACACACAAAAACAGACCAATGTAATATGAAGAATAAAAAAGAAGGGCTAGAGATAGAAGGTCAATCCCTGATGCCTCTCATGCCTCTATACTTTTGACCAGTTTGCTGTGTAAATTACTCAGAATTGTCTGATTCAAAAAGTTTCTGGACAGAAACCTCTAGATATTTCTAGGTAACTGAAAGGAGTATTTTAGATATCAACAATTTCTACTACCATCCATCCTGACCTCCAACCAAAATTGCCTTGTTTCTAACCACTACAAAAAGTTGCTTGTTAGAGGAATATTAACATTGGTATGTACACATGTGAAGCAACTGCTGATGCTTTTTTCTAATGGTAATCACAGTGTCATTTCATCTGTGCTCTCTTACCCATAACTGTACCAGCCCTGACTCACCTTTTCTTTCACGTTCCAATGGGGAATGCTCTGTACTTTTTTCAGTTGTAGGATCTCATTCTATTATGTTCAGTTCAATTCAATTCAATTCAATTCAATTCAATTCAATTCAATTCAATTAAATTTTATTTATATAGTGCCAAATCACAACAAAAGTCGCCTCAAGGCGCTTTATATTGTAAGGTAAAGACCCTACAATAATACAGAGAAAACCCCAACAATCAAACGACCCCCTATGAGCAAGCACTTGGCAACAGTGGGAAGGAAAAACTCCCTTTTAACAGGAAGAAACCTCTGGCAGAACCAGGCTCAGGGAGGGGCAGCCATCCGCCGCGACCGGTTGGGGGTGAGGGGAGAAAGACATGCTGTGGAAGAGAGCCAGAGATTAATAATAACTCATTAAATGCAGAGAGGTGTAAAAACACATGGTGAGTGAACAGAGGTGAGAGAGAGAGAAACGCTCAGTGTATCATGGGAAACCCCCAGCAGCCTAAGCCTATTGCAGCGTAACTAAGGGAGGATTCAGGGTCACCTGATCCAGCTCTAACTATAAGCTTTAACAAAAAGGAAAGTTTTAAGCCTAATCTTAAAAGTAGAGAGGGTGTCTGTCTCCTGAATCCA
>VUQS01021395.1:0-25341 GCA_015108495.1 Heterochromis multidens | reverse complement strand
TTACCCTGTGACGGTAAGAAATTACCTGCAAACCCTGAGCTGAGGTGTTCATTCAGCAGCTTCTGCTTGTGAGCCACAGTGGTGTTGAGGTCCCTCAGCTCTTTTTCTAAGTCATTCAGCGTGTGTCTCAGTGTCCTTTCTTTTTTTGCAGTCATATTCAGCTCTAGGCCAATGTCCATCAGACGGCCATCACTGACAGCAATCTCAGCTCTGAAACACACGCAGGATGTTGTTAAAATATAATTTAGGTAGTTGGTGAGAAACCAAACATCTAAACACGTTGCGCCCTCCCCACCTGAGGTCATCGATGCTCTGTCCAATCAGCTGGTGGACCCGTTCGCTGTCCTGTGTACTGATCAGATCCTTCACTTGCTTCAGCTTCCTCTCCAGCTCTTTGATGCGTGCGTCCCCAGCTCCCGGCGTGACGCCACCCTCCAGGATCTTCTGCACTCTGTACTGGATGTGCTCCAGGTCTCTTCTAATCTGGCACAGTGTGTCATCCCACAGCTGGAAGCATGGGTGACAGTGGATGCACTTGGGGAAGACACCAGTGAAACCACGAGCGCACTGATTGCACTGCAATCCTGCCGCACCTTCCAGGCACTCACATGCTCCCGTAACTCTGTCACACTGGGCCATCTCTGAGCCCTGCGGGTTACAGTTACATTCTAAATAGAGGAGAAAGAGAAAAAAAACACTGCCTCAAAATGCAATACTTTTAACCAGACTTAATATCATTCACTAAATAGTGCATAATACTAAAATCTGGGTTATATTAAAGCAAAACTGGAAATAATAATAAAGAAGAGAATTGGAACACAGAAAAGGAACAGAATAAAAGTGTAATAAAATAAAAGTAAAATAGAAGTGCTACGGTGACATATAGTTGTCTTACAGTCTGTTGTAATTTTACACTTGATTGAGAATCAAAACGCAACTAAAATGCAGACTGTCTGGTTTAATTCATAGTGTTGAACAATGTCATTCTAACCACTGAGGAATTAAAGGCAATTTTTATACATAGTCTCCTATTTTCAGGACACTTATCTCAAAAGCTGTTTCATGGACAAGTATGAGCTGTTTCTACCACAAAATTGTAAGGGTGCAAAAAATGCAAAGTAAATCCACCAGAGAGCGAGAACTCGAACACTAGGATTGTATAAATCATTTTGAGAACTGGAACACACTGGTGAGTTCAGCAACATAAAAAGACCTGGATATCCAAGGAAGACAAAAGTGGTGACTGACTGCAGGATCCAGTGTGGTAAAAAGAAATACGCTCACCAGGAAGTAGCGTGTCATTATCATTATAATTCTACAAGGAAAAGTAGTCTTAACAAGGGAAAATGGGCAATAACTTGAGGCAGTCATTTCCTGCAAAATTCACCACAAGGTGTATTCTTCATAAAAATAAAAAGACAAGATTAGACTTAGCCAAAACACATCTTAAAAAACACAGCAGCTCTGGAGTAGCATTCTTCTTACAGATAAAACTCAGCTCAACCTATACCAGAAGGACTGGACAAATAAAGTATAGACCCACAAACAACAACTGCAGGAAATGCTTGGCAGAGCATCACAAAGGCAGAAAGACTTTCTTTGATGAGGCTTATAGACTTTAGGCAGTCTCTGCCTGCAAAGGTTTCTCGGCAAAGTATTTAAAATGAACAGTTTATTTAGGAGTGCTAATTTTGTCCCATTACATTGGAGCCCATGAAAATACAGTAAGGGAATGAAAATGATAATAATTTCTCAAAAGTTAACGCAATATTATTGATTAGTGTCTTGAAATGAAATGACAGTCTGCACTTCTTTTTTCAAACCTGTAGTGAAGGTGTACAGAGTCACAACTGGGAATACTGTGTCCAGAAATGTTCAGATATAACTGTAGACACTGACAGAGGCGTAGTGTTTTTCTGTTACAGATGCAGCAGTTGGAGATCCAGTGTGTCATTTGCTCTGTCCTCTTCTTTTGTCCCCCTTTTTATTTCTCTCTCTTTCTGCTCGTTTTCATTTTCTTTTCCTCCTCCTTCTTCTGTTTATAATTATATCACTTCTTCTCTCTTTTGCCAACCTGGCCCTCACCCCGTCAGCTCCGGCTCAACAAGCACACAAATATAAATGTGAACAATACAATGAAATAAATAAAATAAAAAGACTAACAAGAGGAGCCTATAGAGAGTCTATAATGTTCCTCTTGGCAAAGCAAATGTGTTTAGCACAACAAAGCATTCAGACCATGATTCTGCTTGCTAAAACTGCCGGACAGGACAGGTTTGGATTTCCAACTCAGTGTTGGAAAAGCCCCACCGATGTCACCTTCACGATCCAAGATGGCGGCAGTGCACGTAAACAGTAGTAAAACTGTAAAACGTGTAATCTGTACTACTAATCTTGTGTATTTGTGACTGGCTAAATAAACCATACACACAGCACTGACCAGACTCTATCTATGAACGTGCTGCAGTGGTGTTTTTAAGTGCAAAAAACAAGCATTGTATCGTATTGCTAGTGATGCCTGAGTGGCTCTATCTTGCTAAGAAGCAAAACAAATCCAGTTTTCTTCTTGCTTTTTCGATTTTACTACTGGAACATGCTCAACTTGGGAGTGACGTCACTCCCAGCGCCGACAGTGGGAGGGAAAAACTCCCTTTTAACAGGAAGAAACCTCCGGCAGAACCAGGCTCAGGGAGGGGCAGCCATCTGCCGCGACCGGTTGGGGGTGAGGTTAAAAATGGATTTTATGAAATTACTAAGACAGGATCAGAGGAATAAAATTTATCTTGATCCCTTTTAAACTGAAAGCAATGTATGATACCCTAATTTATTATGGTCTTTATCAAATGATTCTGCATTATTATTATTCACACTCACTCTCAGAAAAAGGAAATTGTGATGTAAGACGTTACATTTTGTTCATAAATGCTCTTGATTCTGTCATATAAGTCACAATGTGATTTACCGTGGCACTGCTCACGAGGATCTCCCCAGTGGAACAGCTCACACTCTGTACATTGTTTACCTCCAAAGCCTGAATGACAGTGGCACTGGCCTGTGAACTGAAGAGGACACAAACTGGTCCAACAGCAGGAACAAATAAAAAAGTATATCTAAGGCCCTCTTTAGACAGAGGCTTACAGTCTTCCTCACCATGTTGCAGTGAGTTCCCAGAGCATGCTGCGAGTTGCAGTTACAGGGCTCACAGCCCTGATCCTGACCGAAGTTCCAGTGGTTAAAGGCACACTGGTCACAGTTATGGCCAACCACATTCTCCCTGCAGGGACAGGCTCCAGTCTGCCGATCACAGTGACACTGTCTGTCGCTGCAAGCAGACTGGATTGTACCAGCAGTCACGCAGGTGCAGCCTGAGAACAGAAACAGATATGCAGAGTTCTACTCTTTCAACAAATAAATAAATCAAACACACACACATCATCCACATCTTCCAAGTTTTTTTTTTTTTTTTTAAGAAGATTGTGGAATCTAGTGAATTTGTCGTCACTCACGCCTGCAATCGTGGGCCAAAGCGTTGCCATAGTAACCGAGTTGACACTGGGTGCAGGACGGGCCATCGGTGTGGTACAGACACTTGAGGCACTGGCCAGTCCTGGGATCACATGACTCAGGATCCTGGGTGTCTATGTTGCCGTTGCACTCACACGGGAGGCACTGTCCACCGGGCTGCTCTGGGTTGCCATAGTAACCAGGGGCACACTGATCACATCGGAGACCTATGAGAGAAAAGGGTGAATAAAGAAATGCAATACGCTAAGTCACTTTCACTGACTTGACAGTGCAGTGCTGGATTGTGAGAATGATTATTTTCTTCTCTATGACTAAAAACAAAAATCAGTAAAGAAATCAATCAAACATGGCCTGTATGTACTGAACTGTATTATCACTGTTTTGTGAGAGCTCACCGGTGTAGCCTTGTTTGCAGTTACACATGATCTGATCAGAGGTATGGTCAACTTGACAAGAAAGTGCATTGAAGTTACTGGAGTTGGGGTTATTTGGGCAGGGGCAGGGCCGGCAGTGCTCCCCTGATCCAAGCGCTGGGTTTCCAAAGAATGTGTCCACACAACTAGAACAAAATAAGATAAAACATTTGCTACAGTATCAATTTGATAACTCAGACAAAGGAGCTGAAGAAAGTGTGACACTGAGTTTTCCTTACCGCTCACAGAGATGTCCTGCTGTGAAGTCCTTGCAGTCTCTACATTCTCCTGTGCGGGGATCGCAGATGTCTGCATGGCCATTACACTGACAGGGGGTGCAGCTGGGGAAGCCCCACTGGCCCAGTTGGCAGTCAGAGCACTGCCGCCCAGTGGCTCCTTGTCTGCACTGGCACTGGCCTGTAACTGGGTCACACTGGTAGCTCAATGAACCCTCAGAGTGGCAGTCACAGGCTGGGGAAGGGGGGGTTAGATGGTTATTAAATGTTTTTCTATTGATTTATGAGGAACAACGACTGATTTATTAAGAGACCATTTACTTCACTGAAAGCATGAATTCCACATTTGCACACACACAATACATAAAATTTGTGGGTTTTCCCTTTTATAAGCACAGCTTACAGTCACTCATTTGTAGGTTGAGATAGTCACATAAATAGAAGTGTATATATATGACTTACATCAAAGTTGAAACAAAAGCCAATGTAATCAGATGATCTTCAGATAATTACTTCCTTTTTAGTACACTAAAATGATATTGTGACTCTTTAAAGTTGTTTTTTTTCCATTAGAAATTTGCCACAGCGTCAGTATCAGACTCTTGTGTGCTCTTTAATTATTCTAAATGATCCTGTTTGTTTTGCATCTTTCAAAAGACAGTGTGGCAGTGGAGTCAGGGGAGGCCAGCCAGCACACCAGGCTGGCATGAGGTAATCAGGCCTCCCCTATTTGAGCAGGACGCCGAGTCCTGACAAGGAGGGAAAAGTGGAAAGCGGCGAGAGTGGAAAGTGGCAGCTGGCGAGCCGCGCAGCAGCTGACAAGTCGCGGGGGCTGAGCTGGAGATCCAGCGGCTGGAAGCCGGCGAGAGCTGGGCTGGAGACCTGGGAGCTGGGAAAGCTGCGGGAGCTGAAGCTGAGCCGTGGCAGCAGGAGAGCTGCGGAAGCCGAGTGGGAGATCCGGCGGCTGACAAGCTGCAGGAGTGGGCTGGAGACGCGGCTGAAAAGCCGCGTAAAGAACAACGCCAACTGTAACAGCACAAGCGCAAGTAATAAAAACTCACTCCTGCCGGCAAACCTGCCTGTCCAGAGTCTGTTTGTTACAGATAGAAATTAGCAAGTTAAATAAGTAGCTTAGTTAATAGAGAACAGATTATGCGAGTTCATTTTCACAGTCACACATTCCATTTACATATTTTATATCTACATGCCTGATCATTAGCCTACAGTTCATTCTAGGTATGTGGATGTGCACATGGCCTCGTATAAGATCGCAGTAACTCAGGCCAAACCATATAAAGGTGATTACATTTCTGCTCAGAGGTGACAATGAGCCTATGTAATGAATCCCTTTCTGACAAAGTTTCTTGTAAACTTATTTTGTAAAATAACTTGTGAACGCTGAATAAGAAAATCTTACAGCCAATTCAGAAAATTACAGCTGAAATGGAAGTTAGGAAACACAGCCACTGAATGCAACTGACCTTCAAAATTATTGTGCTACAGTCGCTTCAAAATATTTTATTTCTAATAAATTAACAATAATTTTTGTCATTTCAGGGACTTTAGATAGATCTTTGTTTCTGAGTAACAGTGAAACAACACCAATCATGGCATTCATTCCAGGCACTGGTTGCCTAGGTAACCCTCTAATGTACTTAACACCCTGTTATATGTCAATCAGTGGTATCCTTTGCTCTCACTGACTTGCTTAGAAGTTGAGAAACTTTTAACTCAGGACCCGCCCACTTCATATCGCCAGCGGTTATTTCACAGTCATCGTTTTAAGTTGGCGAATGTCATTGATTTTCGGAGGTCTCTGGTTGCCATGTCCTGTGTGGACCCCCCTTAAAAGGGTGACCTTGAACTTCCAAATCCAAATGAACAAGCAGCTCCTCCTGCATGCTGAAATGATCTATTACATTCATGGTCTGACTTTCCTTGCACTTAAATCTAACACTGCTGTACTGTACACATTTGTTGTACATTTTTAGGTAGTAAGTAATTAAGTTAGGAATTAGTCACTCTTACCGTTATCATGGAATCCACAAATCTGTAATTTGGTAAATAGATGGCATTTTTTTAAGTTATTGAAATCTTTCATCTACAAAAATATTCCAACCCTTTCCAGTGACGTTCCAAATTGTGGTCAAGTCCATCTTGTTTTGAAGCTGAATTCATTGGACATTGTTTAAAAAGTCTTTTGTCTGTGTATAGACGGTCCCATAATACACAAGCCAAGACAAAACGTAACTTTCTGTAGACTTATACAGCAAAACTGCTGTGAGGCATACATCAAAGAGAATGTATAAACTATTTCTAAAACTTGAAGTGTTCCCAGGAGCACAGTGACTCCAATATAAAATGTGAAATGGAAAAAGTTTGAAACCCCCTGGACTCTTTACAGAGTTGGCTCTTTAGTCAAACTAAGTTTGGTCAGGATGCTCAACAAGAATGGCCGCTGTGCATGTCCTCTGAGATACCATTTCAGCAGTAGTCTATCAAGCAGGCTGTACATGTATAGACAGAAGCTGCTCCGAGTGAAAATCAGAAAAGTCTGAAACCAACAGAACTCTGATGAGGAAGTGGCTTTAACGATATATTTAGACAGGGGTCTGAGGACTTTTGTAAATTAGAGGATTCAGTTTTCGACTTTTAACATAGAATTTTAAAAACACGTTTTTACGTTTTTTTTTTATTTAAAGTTTGTTTAATTTAAAGTTAAATCTCCAACATAATAAAGTGATTAAAAAGTGAAGGGATCTGAATCCTGTCTGAAGTCACTGTATTATACTCAGAACTGGGAAAAGTCCATTATATGACAGACTCTGCTAGTCACTGAGCAGACTCACCAGTGCAACCGCTCACACCAAAGCCGTAGGTCCGTGGGGCACACTGGTCACAGCGTTGCCCAATCACGTTGGGTTTACAACGACACTGACCTCCCACCTTGTCGCACTCACCGCTGAGGGAGCCCTGAGGGTCACACTCACAGGCTGGATAAAGCAGATACAGATAAATGGAATACACAGAATAAAATATTGTCCAATCTTTATCATTTAAAACAGATTTGAACTTGAATGGATTTGTCAGTCTTGTGTTTTTGTGTCTACTTACGCAGGGCACCATCATGAATAATGGAAGAAATACTGCAGATGAGTTTGGAGCACATCTCAGCCAGCGCAGGCATTGGCGTGATCATAAAGGAATCAAGACACATGTAGTGGACCATCTCCTCCCGACGTTGCTCTGACTCTGGTGTGTTACCTTGAAAACCAGGAAGCTCGGTGTATTTGGGGATCAGTACCAGCTATTGGGGCAAAAAAAGGAAAGATTTTAAGGAGAACAGTTACATCAATTAATGTAAACAGCAACGTAAAGAAAAGGATCTTATGTACTTAAAATCAAACCACTGGAAATGTATATTCATTCTGTAACTTCAGTATTTGCAGGTGGATTTTCCCACCACTAGGGGGAAATCTGATGGTGCGAAACACCAAGCAACACCCACACAAGGCCACCCATTGCTGCAGCTCATTTGGACCAGGTTCAGTCTTAACAGCCACACTAGTAAAAGCATAGCCAAAGCCGACTAAGCCACGGTGACATCAGTTTCCGACACTTCTGCAGCCTTTCAAACTCAATGAGAAGTGTATAATGAGAGGGGAAGGCTTCCAGTCTTAGCTCACCGAGTCAATAAGCATGAAGGCAGTTAGATGTCTGTGTGTGGCGCCATGACGCTGGAACCTGACTGCAACCACGTAACGATTGCTGGGCTCAAAACAAAATGGTCTGGGCATCTGGATGTATCTGTAAGAACATATTGAACATATAAGAACATTAATAACATATGTATTTTATAGTTTGTCTTACCTCACTTCTATTTTTCCCTCTCATTTCATTTGTGTGCAGAGGCAACATTTACAAAGCCTATGAAGTGACAAATACTGGTTGTCATACACTTGAAATAAGGTCCAGCATGGTTAATTTCAACAAATCAGTCTTCAAGAACTATATTAATGGATCAGTGTTGACACTGCATACTAAAAACTG
Source organism: Heterochromis multidens (assembly GCA_015108495.1). Lineage (NCBI taxonomy): Eukaryota > Metazoa > Chordata > Actinopteri > Cichliformes > Cichlidae > Heterochromis > Heterochromis multidens. Next base: position 17,117 of record VUQS01021395.1, on the reverse strand, counting down.
CATCTGAATGACTATCTTACAACACATCAGTCAACATTTGTTATATTTGTTATATTTCCTTTAAACCCACAAAGAACTGAAATATGTTCTGTCAATATGAAGCATTTTATAGAATTGATTTACAAACATAAGAAGAAACAACTCCAAGTCTAACTTGGCATATTTGTGCCTAGAACTTATTATGACAGCAGAAAGATGCAGTTTTAGGGTCAGATCTACTAAGCTGGATAAATTAGCGTGAGGTCACAATCACAAAAATATGCGGATAGGAGTGGAAAGTTCTGTGGGTGATCCACTAACATGGTGTTGATTTATAAACAAAGACACAGCCTGTGCATTTCAACAGCAACCAGCATTCTACCAAGATCAATTAGATCTTACCAAGATCAAGCAAATCAGATCAATGAGAAGCAGCTGAAGGAGAGGCAGAACGCAGGGCTTAGTGCTGTGCAATAAGAAAAAAATTCAATGACTATGAAAAACCCAATATGAAAGTAAACTACCGAACTGGGACATTATGGTGGCAGGTTTCTAGAACAACCACTTTTCAGCAGGGGTGACTTGAGCCACTCTCTACCTGCATTTGACTTTAACTCCTCCATCTGTATTCTGGTCTCACTTTGCTAATTGGTTTCGGCTGATGGCTACACCCCAGGAGAGAAAGGAAGCTACGATATGCTCTGGTTCGAGTGCCAGATCCGGGAAGGGTCTGCCCTCTTAGTTCCAGATGAATTCAGACTCTGAAAGGTTTTTCAGCAGGAAAACTAAACCATTTCAGTGTTAGGCATTTTAACTCATATCCTGTTTATGTTTCCTCTGTTTCTCTTCAGGGATAAAGGGAGAATTAACCCTTTGACTCTGCAGTCATCAGTCTAAAGTCTTCACTTTGCTCCAACGGAATTTGTTTTTCATATGAAAAGATCAGCATGAATTAAATATCACACATAATTTAATTAATCCTTAATATGCAAATCAAAACACAACTGGGTTCATAATACATCCATCTTTTAAAGATATTAGGAAAAATTTAGAGACAGGACAAACCCAGTGAACCTCCACCAGGGCCCTATACTATGAAGCTTGTTCAACATACCCAGGGTATCTTTCCGTTATCTGGATTCACTTACCCTAACAATAGCAGAAAATGATCCCTGAGTGTCACCTACTCCAGAGATGTTATCAAATGGTGATTAAAAGTGTATAAAGAACATAAAAAATATACCAGTAAAATACACTGTTGTTAAAAGGACAACAGATGAATGCTGCAGAAAATCGTTCATCATAAACATTTTAATTCCAGTTAATTATTTTATCACTGAGTGCACGCTCAGTGCTGCTGTTTATTTCTAAGGTGAAGGCTGCACATTAGAGCTCTCAAACTCAATCAATTTAAACATTAAAGGTTACTGTCCCAAAACACTTCAGGAGGGTATAGTGGAATAAGAATACAAATACAAGCCTGACTCAGAGTGCATACAAGACAGGGCAAGTTACAGTGACAATGCAATGATGCAATTTTTCCTGGGCTATCTGGGACTTGAACAAATCCTGCAGTGATTTGAGCAAACATACTGGCTGTGGTGGCTCCCTCTCTGGCTTACACACAAACCCCATGCACACTTGCGTGCATTCATAAAGGTCCTGTTACCTGTTGTGGTGCGGCAGGGTTACAGTGTAGAGCTGTTCAGTAGGTAGGAGGTTTCCACACCGGAGACTGGAGGGCAATTCTACAGATGTAATACTAACTATAGCCTCCCAGTTCTCTGTGGACTACACATAAAACTTAGTTTAAAAGACTTCATTAATAAGGAAAAAGGCTCTTACTTTTATTTTGCTCTTTTTTTAAATCATCTTGTGTACATACTCACACACCTCAGGTTCATAGCGGATCATGATGTCGTACTCCATGGCATAGGGGATGTTATTGATGGTAAAAACTAGACCAGCGCCATCTTTAACGCGGGAAAAACCAGGTCCTGTCCATGTCACCATATGGCTGAGGGTGTGCTCTCTATGAATGGTCCTCACATCCGGCTGAGAGACAAAAACACATCACCAAAGCATAACTTTCTTTTTGACCTATTATCATTTCAACTTTATGCAATACAAGCTTCTGTTTCCCCTTAATGACCTAACTGACTTTCCATTTATTTCTGGTAGACAGCAGTGGTGCATTAAAGGTCAATGGAATGGAAAGTCTCATAAAGCAGCTTTTATAATGACCAAAGTTAATGATAGAATCATTTGGATTATAAAATAGATGTAAATCAACTTGACTGGTGACAGTGTCCCTTTCAGTCTTTATTTTATTATTTATTATTTACTTAATCATTTCAACACAGCAAATAAGATGATTAATTTAAAATCTGAAAATTATTACACTTGTAGTCTGAAAAGAAAAGGATGGTTTTGTTCATTTGAAACTCAGTTGAAGCAGTTAGTTGATTTTGTGCAGGTAACAGCTGGACTGACTTTTACCAAGTGTGTCAAATCATTCGATTGCTTCTTCTGAGTTTACCTTCCCTTAGTACCTTCAGGGACTCCTAGGAAGACACAGGACTTAACCATGCATCACCACACAAGAGTTGTTCAAGCATCAAAACAGCGTACATATCACAGTCATGTTGCTAGTCCAAAACTCCAACATTCACTCTTCCTTTATCTCTGTTTTGGTCTTATTATCAAAGTGTTGGATTATCAAAGGATTTTTTTTTTTTAAAAAGAAAAAAACTACCTGATTTAAGTAAAGTTTACAAAACAGTAAATCTGCAGGCTGGAAAAGCAAAACTGTGAGTTGAAAGAGACGCCACAGAAGTGAGGAGAGCCCAGAACAATCAGGTATCCTTCACTGTGAGAGACTCCTGTCCAGTGACACATCCTCACTTGATCTGTGAGCACTGTAAAATTTTTAAATAAACCACCTTCAATGGTATTTGTTTTTGTTAGGCTCTGCCTTCTGTTAATGTAACAATTGATAGATTACACTAAATAAATAATAAAGAATACTTTTTAGCTAGATCATTTTTCATGATGTTATTTGACTCTTTAGTCTGTCCTGGTTTTGGTGGTCTTGACTACAAAACTGGAGTCCCAGTACCCCTACACTCTTTTTCAGGTTGACTAGTTTGGGCTGATGTCATTAACTTGACAGTTAAGCTTTTAATTAGGCAAACTGACGTCTACTTGGCAAGTGGTCTACATGCACATGACCATAAACGCCTAAAACTGTAGACGTTAGAAATGCTGTGCTGTCTGCTGATACTACTGTACAGTCATGTTTGGAGGCTGTAGTCTGTGATGCTGCTCCATTATAATGACTTTTATTTTTCCATGCAATTTATATCAATGAGCATAGGCTAAATAACAGAAATACCTCTGTATAAAAGAAGTGTGGTACAGTAGATACTGGTTCCTTGTAGGGGTCTTCACAAACCAAAAATTAAACTAATAAGTCAATGAAAGAAAAAGATCATACTGTTTGTTGAAGCTGCCGAATACGTCTCAGTGCTGCCTGATGTTGCTGCGACTTGGTAATGTCACGGTGCCGCCGGTGCCTCCTGAGCTGGTTGCTGAGGTGCTGAACACAGTCATTAGTTGCCTGTTGACGAACTTGGCCCTGAGAAGGAGAGGAGAGCTTTGACCTTTAACTGACTCTTTAATGAAAATAAAATTTATAGTTCTCCACACACAAAAACACAAAAATACTACACTTATTAACAACCCCCATCCCATCTTCAATAGTACATTTGTCTACACCACACAAATGTATACAAATTCTCACAAGAATGTGAATAATTTAAAAGTTTTTGTGCACAGGACATTAATAGACCCCCAAATTGAGATGAAATGATCCAAGTCTATCGTACATAGAATGTTTTGCGAAACATTTCACGTAATCTGGAGAGTTTCACCTTGGTTTCATCTTCTGTGGTCAAATTGGTGGAGTGCAACAGAGAGAAACAAAGATACAAAGAATGTGAGATGTTTTTGTGTGTGTGCAGTGTGTTGCACAGCAATAATGAATTGTGACAAGTTGGTATCTGTCCTCTGTCTAGTGATTTCTAGTGAGTTCTGCATAGAAATGCAGGACTTTGACTGCATCCTGTTTATTCCACACCATGCACTCAATTTCCATCCAACAAGCCACGTTCACCACTTAAAGACACCAACTATTACGTGTCAAAGATACATCTCTGCTTGCTTAGTGTCTCACATTTCTTCTCATAACATTCCGGAGTCACTGAAGTCAGTTTTCCCTACATTCCTGCAGCTGTGATGTTGTAAATGTGGACTGTTGCAGCTTGCCCTGGGGGCTAAAGGAGGAAGTATTGTATACTATGTGTCTCTTAACGATGGGGAGGATGGAAGTGGGTGGTGGGTACAGAAAACAGAGACAGGGAAAAACAAATGTATAAATGTGGGTAGACAGAGATGGTCAACAATAGAGATAGTCATGTGAGGAAAAATGGAGTCTGATAGGCATGTAAAATTAGTTGGCGATAACAGGAATAGGCTTGTCACAGTGACAAGATCTCCTTGTTCAAACAGGCTGGATGGGGGAACCTTTTGTAGCACTGATCAGCCTGGTCCTTTGAAAATAGTGAAGTCCAAACAGGCCAGTCAAATGCCTTCTCCAAGACCACCAAACACATGTAGACTGGTTGGGCAAACTCCCATGCATCCTTGGATATCCTCAAAAGGATAAAGAGCTGGTCCATTTGCATGTGGGATTTGCAACCAGAAGCAAATACTGTCAAAACTCAAAAACCAGACAAAAGTCTGGGTACAAATGCCAATTACTCAGGGCTCCCAGTGTAGCCAGCAGATACTGTTGTTATGGCCAGTTACTCTGGTCATTGTTTGCCATTGCAGATACATTTTAAAAACGTATAAAAAGCTAAATAGTTGTCAGGCGATAGACGGTGTCTGATGATGTTGAGACACATCTTTTATGTACAGCTACTGTATGTGATCTGTGATCTTTAAGGTTTCCCAAGTAAAAATTTTTGGATGCTACAGCTCATTATTGAAAGCCACACTACGTGAACATATTTCCATGGATACAGTCATCGTGTCTTACATTCTTACTAGAGAAAAGCAAGAAAAAACGGCTGTTAAATTAAGGATGTTGCTGCCTAATTAGAGTAAAATCCACTTAATTAATGATTTTTTTTTGACAGGGAACACACTTAGGCATTTTATGCCAGGCGTTAGATGACAAGATTAATATTACTTGCATGTGAATTATGAAGCTATAGACTGAAAGCAGGAGGAAAGTCTAACCTGACTCAATGCAAAGATTAAAAAAAAAAGTCTTGTCTACCAGCACCTGTGAATCTCAACATGTTACTGTTTTTTGCTCTTTTATTCTCTACACAAACAGAAAGATAACAAGGTCAAGTTAAAGTTTATGAGGGGTTCCAAGCTGGAAATATACCTCTTAGATTAGGGTGACTCCACACACACAATCAAATCCTCCTGAATTGGTGAGCCGATGCAGAAAGTATAAGGTAGGTGTATTTAGCAGCAGTTCTAAGGTCAATTGGATGATGTGGTTTATAAACTTAGGTTAAAATGTTCAAGCAAAGTGCTTTTTTGAATTTGTCAAATTTAGAATTACTATTAAGATCTGCTTGCACTTTAACACCTCATGTGTCTTCTTGCAGCAGCTAATCATGCTTTTTCTAACTTGGATTTGAGCTCACAACCATCTTCTTGAAAGGCAGTTAATACCTCTGCACCATCAGTCAGTATGTTAAACCTGGTGTATGTATGGCATACAAACACATGTCTAAGTTCTAAGTTTATATATATACAGTGGCCTTTGTTACAAAGGAAAATGTACAAACTGCTAAGTTTCCTCAGCTTAGGATTTTTAGTGAATTTTGCTGTCTACTCATTTCGCTGATGTTTTGGGTAAGAATCAGTATTTTTCTACAATATTTGCTCACTCTATTTAAATGCATTTACAATGACAGTTTTTAAAGTTAGATATTATAATGTACTGTTTTCAAGTAGTTCAGAAAAAATAAGCTGTGTCAGCCAGTATGAGCCAGTGATCTGAAATGTGAATTAGTGTTTACACAGAACCATTGTGCTGAGCTCACCGGCAGTGCAGGGTCAGCAGGAGAATGTCCGGTGGCATCTTCAGCCTCATACTTGTAGTAGTCCAGCGGAGCACAGAAATACCCGGGCTGCACATCAGAGCATTGCCGACCAATTAGATACCTCCTGCAGTCACACTGGCCGGTTTCCATCATGCACCTTAAGTATTACATAGAACAATGTGTAGGCAATTGTTTATTGGTGTTCTTGAAATCCCCTGTCTCTTCGCTGCCTCTCTTTGCCGTCTGCATGGACAAGCAGACTGAATGAGTCACGGCCTCACTTCATGGCTAGTTCATATTTTTTTGCATTTTAATGAAATACTTGCAATTTACAAGACACTTTGTTATAAAAACAGAACCTTTTTACCTGTTGTTGAAGGCTCCACCAAAGTCACAGTCACAAGGTCTGCAGCCTGCCAGGTCATTACTGAGCCCCCAGTATTCAGGCTACAGGGATGAACACAAACCTCACAATTAGGATGTACACATGTGCTCTTTTTTAACTCCACAGTGTGTCTAAAGCTCTTTTACAGTTTATGTAGTTACTGCTATGTAATATGTATGTTCTTTTATCAGTGCCACAAAGACACTTAGGTTTGGATGATGAAATACACCCCCACTTCAAACTCTGGTTTAACAGTGTGACATGATAAAACTGTTCAGAGACCTAATTTTTAACAGTTGCATAAGCATCAGAGGAGGCTTGATAGAATCATATGGTACCTCCCACACAAAAGCTGGGATCCATAAGACCAAACTGTGTACCTGTACAAACATTTTAGAGGGGAATCAGGCGATGCAGATAATGAGGTGGTGGAATTAAGGACTGCAAAATTTAAATGTTAAAAGTTAAACATTTCCTTTTAGAGCTGCTTTATCATAAACATTCAAAGCAGCAGTTCTATTTGTAATTGTGCTAGTGATCCATAACTAATTACTAGGGACCTCTGTTAAGGGTATAATAAGGCAACTTTCAAATTCAATTCCACTCAGTATTTTATTAGCGCACACACTCCACCCTCTCTGGTCACCTCACCTACAAATATGGATGTTTAAATTTGCAGTATGGAAATGAAGGCAGTTTCAGCTCTTGCACAGTCCTGTCATTATACAGGCCAAGTTTACCATAATAACAGCAAGAAAACAGCACTATTGAAGTTTTTATTTTATTTTTAAACAATACCCCAGTGTGTGACGTATCGTTGATTAATGCAATCATGTCAGATTGCTGTATGCAAAATTGCTGTGATGACGTACACTTTTAGTATGGATCCTACTAAACTGCCAAAAATGAGGTTCCATTAGTTCCAAAACATTCAAAACATCTGCCAGCGCATTATTTAAAGATCCTCACTTACAGCTCCCCATTTTTATTCTTGGAGTCCACTGGAATAACTTTCTACACACTAGATTTTCATGCATTCAAAGGCCTGTTATTGAGCATGAGCTTAGGATATTAAAACCTAAGCAGGAGAAGATTTTAACAGAAGAACCACTGTTACTAACCAGACACTGGTTGCAGTAGCGACCCGTAACATATCTTTTGCAGGAGCAGTCCCCACTGATCTGATCACAAGGAGCTCCCATCATAATGATGCCACGAGGGTCACAGTTGCAAGCTGATGAAGAAAGACACCGAAACACACACGCATATAGAATATGATAACAACTCCAGAAATCCACCTTTATTCCTGTTCAAACATGACATGTTTGGTGGTAGATGAACACATACGTTGGCAACCCAGTGGGTCATTCTGGCTGAGTCCATAATAGCCCTCCTTGCAGTCATCACAGCGCTTGCCCTTCACATTGACTTTGCAGCGACACTGTCCCGCAATCATCCCCATTTCAAGGTCAGTGTGCCTGTCACACACACCTCCCTCCAATGATCCCACTGGGTCACAGTCACAGGCTTGAGATAAAAGAAATGATGGAGATTGTAGGTAAAGGGTGACAGAAATGACACGGGAAAATTCAATGTTTCCGAGACAAATCAGTTTTTTATACTCAATACTGGACTTCTGCAGTACCAAAGGTGAGAATCCAGCGTCATGGCTGGAAGGAAAAAGACACTCACCGATACAAACCTGTGGGTCCCTGATATCCCTGTTAGGATCTTGGTAGTAGAAAGGTTTACACATCTCACAGTTGCGTCCCATAGTGTTGTGCAGACAGTCATCACAAACTCCTCCACTAACATTGCCCGTCACCAAATACACTGCCATGTCAAAGTGGCATTGGTTTGAGTGGCCATTACAGTTACACTCTGCAGAAAGAGGCAAAAACAAAAGAAGAACGATTAAAGACCATTTAGAGGAACATGAATATCATCTTGACAATGTCACCACTTTTTGGGTGGTGACCCAATAACACCCTAAAAACCATCACATCACATTAGCTCCTCCCATCTCCTTTAAAGGGGACCTATAATGTAAATTTCCAGCTTCATATTTTTATTCCTGGACACTAGATTAGCCTTGCATAGTTACAATTCAAAATAATTCTTATTTATCTTATAATGGGTCTTAGCGTAGCCACTTCATCCTCTATCTGACACAAGCCATTTTAGCGCCACTCCCTTTAAGCAAACATTCCTTTGACTGGCTTCCCCTCACAAAAAGAAGGTTCAAACAGCAGGTGGGTGGGGGTTCTGTGCATCTGAGATGACCATGACAGCACACATTAGCAGTGAATCAAAATCTGGAAGATTAATATACTAATATTTAATATACATAATTCAACTTCATTTATCTGAAATGAGCTTTCTAGCATAGATGTGTTATCTCGTAAAACAAGAACGTCTGAAAATGTCTTTTCATTGGTTGACAAAAAGCCAGATTTAGTCATATTCAGATACAGTCACAAAAAGGTGACTGCATCAATTGACTGCACTGCTGCTGTTAGTACCAACAGGTATTTAAGGTATTTGTACTCTATTTCCTTAAATAGTCGAAAGGTTAGAAAAACACATCTGAAAACCATAACGCGAGCATTTCAGCTACAAACAGGGAGCAGTTTAAAATTAATAATGTTTCCATTGGATTTTTGAAAGAGAGTGGATGTGTGTCCCACCTCTGCAGGTGTGAGGGTTCTCCGCCTCCGCTGGTCTCCATGGCAGGTCGTGGTAGAAATTTTGGCAGCGCTCGCAGTTCAGGCCTTCTGTGTTATGTTTGCACACACAGCGACCGTGGATCTGAATGCAGCAAAATGACAGGTGAAAAGGTTAGTATAGGCATTGTAAATGAGAATGTTATGATTTACTGGTCAAATGTGCCGCAAAAGTGCGCAATTTTCTGCTGTTTAGTATTTTAAGCAACAAGATAAATTTTCCTTTAGTCTCACAGAGCATGTGGTGATAATTACAGATTCTCTGAGGCTTTTTGCAGTATAATCCACTAACTCACCATGCCGATCTCCCTGGCGTCGACCCCTGGCACAGGGGCACACTCTGAAGCATGTCCGTAACAGAAGCAGCTCCCTCGCACCACGAGCTCATAGATAGCATAGTAATATTTCTGCAGGACTTCAGGGCGCCGGTCCAGCAGGTCATCTCCCAGAGTGTTAATCTTTGTGAAATTAATGCGCAGGTTGGTGATGCGCAAAAGTTCTGTAAAGGAAATTTTACATTTGCATGATATGCCATTAAACAACAAGGTTGAAAATTCATTACTACGCAAACATTTTTGTCTTGACTGACAAAGACATTATTGATATATTACAAACATTACAAAAACAGCATGTGTACAATAGCAAAACAGCAAAAGTTTGCATTTTCTAGCATTTTCCTGCCTTAACCTTCAATATGATGAGATGGTAAGTATTAGAAATACATTGATTGATGATGAATTCTGATGAAAAATAAGAGGAGTTTATAAAGTAATGTGCAGTATTTACACCTGGTATTAACATGTTATCTATACCTGAGTGTATTATCTGAATAATGATATGCAAACTACAGGTCTACAGCAATGTGTATCTAACCTCTGTTGTATTAAAAGGGCTGTGCACACAATGAATATGCTACCATAGGTGTGACCATTGGGTAACAGAACAGAGTGTTCAGAACACCACAGGTTCTACTGTTTGTTGGCTTTTGTCTGGGCTGAATGCAGCCCTGATGGGTTAGAAGTCAGTGACGCTTCATAGACTGCATTTACACCTTGTTAAGATTTCATCAAAGTCAAAGCATGACCATGCCCAAATGTGGTTGTGTCCATGCAACTCCATTCTGAGTGCAATGCCTTCTGTGAGCATTAACATGAATTTTCAATTATCCAAATTACTCAGTCAATTGGATATAAGAGATGGGAAACCTTCGGGTTTTATTTGTAGCAGGAATAAAATAAAAAGGAATAAAAAGGTTTGGCATTTTTTGTACAAAATTGCTCATGCATACAGTTGTTGTACGGGGATAGAAAATAATAATAGAATAAAATAATAAAGGCAAGGTGAAAGTTGTAAGAAGAAAAAATGCTGTCCAGCTAATTAATATGCAGTACATGAATAAAACATTTTCACAGACCTTGAATATCTAAGCTGTAGGGGTCTTTCACAGGAATGGCTGGATCCAGAACTTTATAAATGACCTTTAACAAAAAAAGATGTTTTCAGACAGACAAATACAGACACATCATCCATTAGATTGCAGTATTACAGAATATTCTATAAACCTAAAACAGATGTTGAACAGAAATTTGCACAAAACAAAAAATATGCAATGACACATCCAAAGTCACATTTCCCTTAATATCTTCAAACTGCACTTTATGAAGTTAGAATCCCATTTTTTTTTACTACTCAAAGCGTTAAACTTTCCTGTAAACACACAAAAGCTATGCTTATATCCACTGTCAGCATCAGTGAAGTCTAACCAGTATGAGTGCATCTCCTTCCTCCTAAACATTTCCAAAAACACATTTTAAAGCACACATTTTATGTTCAGCATTGTTTCCATGGACCACAGCTAGTTTTAGTGCTATCATGTGTTTCTTAAGTTCTTTTCTTAAGTAACTGTGAATGCAAACCAAGCATTTAACTACCAAAACAGATGCTGGCTTTTTTGTGAAGTGACCACAGAAAGCAAGGGAGGCCCAAACAATGTGACAAAAATGGACATTTTTCAATGGGAGACCTGTAAATATTTCAATGAGAAATAAAATAATGGCCTGCTGTTACATGAAGAGGTGCAATCTGCAGGTATGCGACTCTTCTGCAAGATTACCATCTCCCTTACTGTGCCCTGGTGCAGTGTGGAAAATTACATGGGTCATGTTCAGATGAAATCAGATCGCAGTTGCTTGCTGATGAAGTGTGATTCCTGACTTCTTCATTTAAACAATGTGAGTTTGTTTGGCTCCAGTGTAAAGCAGGTAATGGTGTAATTTGTTCTCTCCAGGGACCCTTAGCATTTAAACACAATGCAAACTGTCAGCACCAGATGCATGTTATCAAAAACCAACAAGAACTGAAATTTTTAGGATAAAATGTCACCCTTCATTCATTATGATTCAGACTCACTGTTCCCTTTACTGAACCAGGGATTTTAGTTTTTACTCTTCTCTATATTTGACAACAAATCACGAGACCTTGTGAGTTGTCAGATCATGCCCATCTTCCAAAATATATTTTTATACATTAAATAATGGGGAGTTACAAACACATTAAGGATATAAATGACTTTTGGGAAGGTGGTGTAAAGTGGGAAGGGGCAATGAGCCCAAATGACATGTTCCTTCATTACCATAAACACACACTAATGTTCCTGCAAATGTTGCCCTGGAAACCAGGCTGGAAATAACCCACTATAAACGTGTCATTTACCTTGCTTTGTTGAAAACTCCATATTACAAAGCTGCTCTAAAAGAGTAGAGCTGCAGTACTTTGCAAAAGTCTTGAGCCACCCCTCATTTCTTTTACTTCCAAGCAGCCAGACTTTCTTGTACATTTTTTAAAGTGGTCTTGAGGCAATTTTTCTTCAGGCTTTCTGAAAGTTCCTTTCAAAGTTTTTCTTTTGGCATTTCACTCATTTTCAGTCTAGCCCTTGTACCTGACCCTTTTCACCACTTAACACCACTTAACACTAACCTATGAATCATTCAAGCATAAAAAAGGCACCTAACTCAAGGGATGATCCAATGTTGTGTCTACACATAACAGAAAACTTAGCAAAGAACCAATTTCAAATGGTATCCTTAGGCACTTTGTTACTAGCAGCCTGTCACAAAAGCACATAATTTCTATCCATTTTGTTTTTAGCTGAATCTATGAAAAATGCCAAAGATAAGACAGTTTGACAGGCATACAATTGTATTTTGCACCAACAACGTGATTCCCAAAGAGGCATTAGCTGAAAACCTGGCATATCAGCATATGGTGTGCAGTGTGTCCCCAAGAAATTTGAGGAAACTGGACAAGTGAAGGACAAAAGAAGAAGTGGTAGGCAAACCTAAAAAAAATATCTACAGCAGATGCATCCAGCACTTTAGTTGATCCATCTACTGTTTGCTGAAGCCTCATCAGAAATGGTGTCAGTGGAAGAGTGGCTTTCAAAAAGCCATTTATAAAGAAGGGAAACAGGGAAAAAAGATGAGGTGTGCCAAATTACACAAGAAATGGACTGAAAATCAGTGGGAACTGTTCTTATGCAGTGAATATCTACAGCCAGTAGAGTCTCTGTTGTGGAACAAAAAGCAGCCAACATCCAAAAAAAAAGCTTTGGAATGTCCTTCAAGAAGCCTGGAAATATATTCCTTAAGACTACTTAATGAAATTACAAGAAAGTTTGCCTAAGAGAGTTCAGACTGTGTTGAAGAACAAAGGAGGTCAACCTTGTTAAAATTGTACAAACTCTGTTTTTTGCCTCATATGCTGTATTTCCATTTGCAGATTTCAATCAATAAATACCTGCACCTTTTTTTCCTCATTTTCTAAGCAAAATATAAAGAAAAGACTTTTGCACAGTACTGTATACTGTATATAAAGAAAATTTGATGTCTTATACATAAGACTTAGACTATCGATATGCATATACTTCAGTGGGCTTAAACCTGAAAGATGCAGAAAGGGTAACAAAGAGGAAAAGTACTGAACTTTTTCTATAACATGCCTCTTTACTACTACAGGTATCTTTTACCTCTCCATTGGTGGAGGGTTCGATGTCAGAGTAGCGTTCCTCACAGATGACGTCATTGATATGGTGCAAGCCATTGGCAGGGATGCTGGGGAAGGTTCTGGTACAGTTTGAGGCATAGTAGCGGTACGGACGCCACGTGCGGCCAAAATCAGCTGAACGCTCGATGATCATAGCTGCAGGTCTGAACGTCTAAAGAGATAAAGTAAGAAAGATTTATCTGAAACTTTTGTTTGCTATACAAACAGATAAAGGATTTATGCCTGATGGAATGCAGCCACCATATTTCTGAGTGTACATAACAAACCTGAAGAACACACCTGAAGAATTATGTCCCTTAGCATGCTTAAGCACATGCAGTATTGCATTTCCAACAGAGGTATATAAAACATGTAGGCACCCACACACAAAAGAAAAGTGTGTGTACCTTGAACTTCATGATGAGATGTGTGAAGTGGAATTCAGCCTCCAGGTTCAGTCTGATGCTGACATACTCCTGCCCTGTAGAGAAAATACCTGTTGATGAATGCTGATTGACCTTTACCTTCTTCCTTTTCAGTTTTGTCTCATTTGAGAAATACCAAAGTCCTGCTCTTACTCCCACAAGAACACAAATTTAGCACCAGCATGAACTTTTCTGTGAAGGACTTTTAGCCTTCCTATTATTTTAGTGCAACAGTAGCATTCAGGTCTAGATGTCAGCCCTATTCACATGGGGTTAGTATACCCTGGAGAGTTTATCTGTTCTCCACATGTTTTTTTTTTCTGTGTGATGCATTCATCTGTGGTAAGAAAAGTCTGTACTTTGCATGAACCTACTGACATCTGTGGCTATGCTTGTTATCATTCTCATCATCCTTCAAGATTTTTCTCTTCTGATAGATTTGAACTTGACCTTCCTATAAATGGGTCCATACGCTGAAACATAAGAAACATATAGAACATAAGAGATAAGAAACATAAGCATTCTGAAATTGCACTCAAAATGCTGTCCAAACTTTGATTTAGAATTACAAACAGCCTCCACATCTCTAGGATGTTGATTTCAGCGGTACCAATATATTATCATGTTTGTTGAAATGTGGCGGATAATTTTTCTTTACAAATTACAGACATATCACAGATACATCACAGATTCACACAGGGTTAAGATCACAGACAACCTGCATAACCTTTACACGTCACTAGATGTCTCCAGGTAATACTAGTCCCATGCAAATAGGGCATCACGATGTAAATCTAGGAAACACAACAAGAAGAATAAACATATTCCTCACACTCATCTATGAATATATGAGGATGGACACAATCAGCACAATGAACACACTGATAATGTTCTTTTGTACTTTCTACAGAGTAAACACAAACACACACACACACACACACACACCATGGACAGACTGCCACCAGGTGTTGACTCCGTTGCTATCCGTGAGGTAGATCACGTTTTCGATGCGGTGGCTGTTAGTGTGTACGTTCGGGTCGTAGGGATGCTGGGAGTTACACTCGAAACACTTCTCTGGTTGCTGGAGAAGCAGAAGACAAGTTTTATTTTTTTTAATGAATAACTACAAATTTAAGCAATAAGCAAGCTTTTTTTTTTTCATTACCATCATTGGTTTCACCAAAAGGATGACAAAAGGATTCACCAGTAGTAAAGGAGAATCATTTAAAGCTGCTTGTTGTAATTGTGCAGTGTTTGTCTATCACTCGTGAGTTAAATCTGTTACTCTTATGTAGCCTTATGTACAAAAACATTTGGGGTATCATGGTTTTGGTCCTAGAGAAGCAACTGCATTAGAGATTGGAAGATTGGAACAGAAAAAACTGTCAGCGTGAGGAAAGAAGTCATTGATTAAAACAGGAGGAGGAAGAGGGGAGAAGCATCGAAGTCGAAGAAAGATCGTAGGAGAGAAGAAGGCCGTGAATGAGTTCCCTCTTTATTTATGTGATAACAGTGGCGTAGTACATTCTTTTTAAGTGTGCCAAAAAACAACGTTCATCATCTGCAGGATTCTGTCATGGTACTAAATGTACAAACATGAAAAAAAGAGTCCAAGATAGTCTGATTGTCATCCGAGGAATTAACAGATTGTTTAGGGAGAGTGTCCTCTCACTTTTCAATCAAATTAAGATTTAAAAAAACATCCTTTTAACAACATGAAAAGAAGGTTTTTACTTTTGAAAGAAACCTTAACATGCACTAAATTCTGTCCATTATTAGGACATTTCACTAAAAATGTGTCAACAATATATCTCTTTTGGAACTGAGGCTACTACTATGAGATAAAATGCACAAATATAAGAAGCTCTCTGTGCTAATATATTAACATCATTTTTGCATCAGCAACATAAAAGAGAGGCAAAAAAGGCAAGGAGTAGCACTGACATTAACAGGAGGGGAAGGTGCAGGAAGAATAAAAAATAGAAAGAAAGCAGGAGAGAAGGTAAATACGCTTGAAATCAGAGAGTATGGAAAAAATAAGACAATGTGAGGACCAAGGTCAAGAGCATGAGTTTGAATGAAGGGTGGCTTCAAAAAGGTAGACTGAGAAAGATGCAGAAAGAGCAGTGAATCTGCAGTGGAGGAGTCTCAAACATCACAAGGGATGATGGACAGGATGAAGAGAATGTGGAATGGAAGTGGTGAGTTAAGGGATCCACAGAGTGACGGAGATGCTGAGAAAGAGTAAAAAGAGCTCCGTTTGAGAGGGGGCCATGAAGAGGGGAGCAAGGAGACGGAAAGAGGGCAAACCAGGGAGATGAGGGTAAGTTGGCAAGAGAAACAGTAGATTCCAGGGCTTCTAAATTAAGTTGTCAAGAGTGATTAAGCTGCTAACAACAGCATGGCTGTTAATGAGACTCGGCTGAGAATTGAAAAGAAGGCATGCTGGATAAAGTGTGCGTGTGGATGTAATGTGGATATGCGTGACCACATTCATATCAATCCACATGCACACTATTTCAGGCTGGATGTATATGTCTGCACACGCACATACATATACATGTGTACACTACTGCCCAGGTGACTTACATATGCCCATACTTCATACTTGGCATACGGAGGCCCATTTTCAGCAATCATCACTCCAGTATTCCAGTGGCACATTGTGTTGCCTGATGCAAGTTTATCATTTGAAAGGCTAATTATAATCATTATAAAAAGCCTTTTCCAATTACTTTAGAACAACTAAAAACTGAATGAGCGCCTGGAGGCACTCATTCAGCCAATTCAACCCACAGCCTCTGTGTGGAGTTCCACGGGGTTCTGTGCTAGGACCAATTCTGTTTACATTATACATGCTTCCCTTAGGCAGTATCATTAGAAGGCACAGCTTATATTTTCATTGCTATGCAGATGATACCCAGCTTTATCTATCCATGAAGCCAGATGACACACACCAATTAGTTAAACTGCAGGAATGTCTTAAAGACATAAAGACCCGGATGACCTCTAATTTAGCAGATATGCTAAATTGCTTCTAAATTCAGATAAAACTGAGGTTATTATACTCGGCCCTAAAAATCTTAGAAACATGGTGTCTAACCAGATACTTACTCTGGATGGCATTATCTTGGCCTCCAGTAACACTGTGAGTCATTTTTGACCAGGATATGTCCTTCAATGCGCATATTAAACAAATATGTAGGACTGCTTTCTTGCATTTGTGCAATATCTCTAAAATTAGAAACATCCTGTCTCAGAGTGATGCTGAAAAACTAGTTCAGGCATTTATTACTTCTAGGCTGGACTACTGTAATTGATTATTATCAGGCTGTGCTAAAAACTCCCTGCAAAGACTTCAGTTGATCCAAAATGCTGCAGCGAGAGTACTGACAGGGACTAGAAAGAGAGAGCATATTTCTCCCATACTGGCTTC
>VUQS01021393.1:15559-27563 GCA_015108495.1 Heterochromis multidens | reverse complement strand
AAATCTGGAGCTGTCTATTATGGTCAGACATCTTTACTTCACTACGCTTTTGTTGATATTGGCTTCTCTTCATTGGCTCCCTGTTAAATCCAGAATTGAATTTAAAATCCTTCTCCTTACATACAAGGTCTTGAATAATCAGGCCCCATCTTATCTTAAAGACCTCATAGTACCATATCACCCCAACAGAGCACTTCACTCTCAGACTGCTGGCTTACTTGTGGTTCCTAGGATATTTAAAATTAGAATGGGAGGCAGAGCCTTCAGCTTTCAGGCCCCTCTTCTGTGGAACCAGCTCCCAGTTTGGATTCGGGAGACAGACACCCTCTCTACTTTTAAGATTAGGCTTAAAACTTTCCTTTTTGATAAAGCTTATAGTTAGGGCTGGATCAGGTGACCCTGAATCCTCCCTTAGTTAAGCTGCAATAGGCCTAGGCTATTAGTTTATTAGTTATTATTAATCTCTGGCTCTCTTCCACAGTTTGTCTTTTGTCTTGTCTTCCTCCCCTCACCCCCAACAGGTCGCAGCAGATGGCTGCCCCTCCCTGAGCCCGGTTTTCTTCCTGTTAAAAGGGAGTTTTTCCTTCCCGCTGTTGCCAAGTGCTTGCTCATAGGGGGTCATCTGATTGTTGGGGTTTTCTCTGTATTATTGTAGGGTCTTTACCTTACAATATAAAGCACTTTGAGATTATTGTGATTTGGCACTATATAAATAAAACTGAATTGAACTGAAATTGAATTTCAAATTGTATAGATTTCTTAAGAAATATGACCAACTTAAAAATAATAAAATGCTGGGGCCTCTACACAGGCTTTCCACACGATTTCAGAACCTAGCTGCAGGGATTTTTTTTCCTCCCTTTCAGCCACACAAACATCCACATTCAGACATTTTGGCCTCAAAAGGCTGTGTGAAAGTAGCTTTAGCGATGTTGGGTAAAGATGGGTGATAGGTTCTAGCCCGCACTCTATGCTATCCATATTTATTGAGTTCAGGGTTCTTTGCAATCTGAGTTCTTGTAAACCAAAACTGAGTAAAACATTTTTCTATAAAAAATTTTGATGTTCACACTGAAACACAAGAGGATCACCCTCTGACTGTTGCAGAGCATTGTCTGCAATAACACTGCGTGCTGTGACATCAGGACTACTCTTAAAGAGGTCCTACTGTACACATTTCCAGCTCTACATTTTTGATAATGTTTAATATGAACATACATCATTAGAATAGCATATGTATTAAAAAAAATCATAATGGGTCCAGCATGGAGCGGGTGGAGACGAGTGTTGGGGTGATTTGTGACAGAAGGATAGCAGTAAGAGTGAAAGGGAAGACTTATAAGGTGGTAGTGAGATCTGCTATGATGTATGGCTTGGAGACAGGAGGTAGAGCTGGAGGTGGCAGAGTTGAAGATTTTCAGATTTTCATTGGGAGTGACCAGAATGGACAAGATTAGAAATGTCAGAGGGACAGCTCAGGTTGAGCGGTTTGGAGACAAAGTTAGAGAGGCAAGTCTGAGATGGTTTTGACATGTGCAGAGGAGAGATAGTGGATATACTGGACAAAGGATGTTGAAGATGGAGCTGCCGGGCAGGAGGAAAAGAGGAAGACCTCAGAGGAGGTTCATGGATGTAGTGAAAAGAGGACATACAGAAGGTTGGTGTGACAGAGGAGGATGCTGGGATAGGGTAAGATGGAGGCAGATAATCTTCTGTGGCCACCCCTAAAGGGAGCAGTCGAAAGAAGATGATGATAATGGGTCGACTTTAATCATGGCAAAAAGACCCAAACCAGGTTAAAATTATGTAAAGATATGTTTGTGTTTGTTTCTTTTAGTTTTCTGCCTGCCTGTTGTCTGTGTACTGACTTAAATTTGTCCTTATCCTTTCTTCCTGTCAGGACAGCATCCAGCCTGTTATAATAAAAGAAGAAGGGTTTGAGTGCATAGCTGACCAGATGTCTTCTGATTCTGGTCAGTACAGAGATGAGTTCTGGCAGGATGAGGATGACCCTGACTACCAGGTTGGTTTCATAAATATGTCTTTCTTATTTGTTTGTTTGTTTTGAAGCTATTAATGTTTTATTGCACATTCTTTTCTTTTTTTTCAAATATTCCAACTTTTAAATATGCTTTCAGATACATGCGCAGTCTGCATTCTCATAATTCAGATTGTATTAAATATAGATAACCAAAAGAGAACAACCCATTTTAATTTCAACTTATGCACATTTTAGTCAAAGTTTTTAACATATTTCTTGACTTAGGCTAATACGCCTTTCAGGCACTGGACACTGGAAGTCGCTAATTCACTGCAATATTCATGGCCGTAAAATTGCATGAATAAAGGTACCTTAAATTTCCACTGTGTGTTAATATGAATGTGAAGGCCAGTCTGTTTTTAACATTTGATGAACTAAACCTGACAATACAAATTTCTTCTTTCTTGCCAGTCTGTTATGGGATGGGAAAAATTAAAATGAATAAATACCTGACACATTTTTTCCTTTTAGGTGGAACTAGACGATCCAGATGATGGTGACCCAGGATACACCACCAGATCCAAGCGTGTTGTAAAGGCCAAGTCCCATCAAGCTCAAGCAAAGAAGGATAGTCAGAAGGAGCACCCTCTGAGCTGCAAACACTGCCGGAAAACCTTCCCCAAGCTACTGCAGCTCAAAGCCCATCAGGCTGTCCACGGGGCAAACGCAGAGAAGCCCTTCCAGTGTTCGCAGTGTGGCCGGGGTTTTTCATTCCAGCGAAGCCTCAGTGCTCACATGTTACTGCATACAGGTGAGGGTCAGCTTTATCCCTCTCACTAAAGCAGGGACAGTCTGCCTCTCTCTGTGGGATTAATGTATGCACACTTTTAAGGCAGGTTCGCTGGTGAACTGGGAGCAGAAAGACTCCACAAGCTGACTGAGATGTTAGTGACATCACTAACGTCACAGTCTCACTAACCCCATCTTATTTTAATTTGTTATGGCAAATGTGTTCAGAAACATCCATTCGAACATAGAAGAATGGAAATTATTAGTCAAAAGAATCAACAAAATTTATTGCAACATTTCTAATATTTACATAATTTTTCAACTTTTTAAGAAAAAAAAAGTTTTTAAAATTTTAAATTACTTATTGGTAAGAACGGGTTCAAAATCTATGCACACCAGAATGAACGACAGGTGTGTCGGAGGAAAATTGTTTGGTGAAATTATTTATTGGTAAAATAAAGCTAAACTTTAAATATACACCGATCAATCATAACATTATGGGGTGGGATATATTAGGGAGCTAGTGAACATTTTGTCCTCAAAGTTGCAGGAAAAATGGGCAAGCATAATGATTTGAGCGAGTTTGACAAGGGGCAAATTGTGATGGCTAGATGACTGGGTCAGAACATCTCCAGAATACACAGAGCATCGCAGTTTGTTGTGTATGAGGCTGCATAGCTGCAGACCAGTCAGGGTGCCCATGCTGACCCCTGTCCACCGCCGAAAGCGCCAACAATGGGCACATGAGCATCAGAACTGGACCACAGAGCAATGGAAGAAGGTGGCCTGGTCTGATGAATCACGTTTTCTTTTACATCACGTGGATGGTCGGCTGCGTGTGCGTCGCTTACCTGGGGAACACCTGGCACCAGGATGCACTATAGGAAGCCGGCGGAGGCAGTGTGATGCTTTGGACAATGTTCTTCTGGGAAACCTTGGGTCCTGCCATCCATGTGGATGTTACTTTGACATGTACCACCTACCTAAGAATTGTTGCAGACAATGTACACCCGTTCATGGAAACTCTATTCCCTGATGGCCTGATGGCTGTGGTCTCTTTCAGCAGGATAATGCTCCCTGCCACAAAGCAGAAATGGTTCAGGAATGGTTTGAGGAGCACAACAACAAGTTTGAGGTGTTGACTTTGCCTCCAAATTCAATCTATCTCAATCCAATCGAACATCTGTGGGATGTGCTGGACAAACAAGTCCGATCCATGGAGGCCCCACCTCACAACTTACAGGACTTAAAGGATCTGTTGCTAACATCTTGGTGCCAGATACCACAATGGGTCAGGGGTGTTTTGGCAGCAAAAGGGGGACCAACACAATATTAGGCAGGTGGTCATAATGTTATGCCTGATCGGTGTATTTGCTTGTGCAAGACAAACATTTTCAGAATTGATTAATCAAGAAAACCTTTGGCAGACAAAAATTTAAAAAATCAACGTTGAACTAGACTAGATGTAACTTATATATAAAACATGTTTAACTATCCACTGTGCAGTGGCAGACAGGTAGTGTACAAGGTACAAGATCCAAAATTTACTGGAACAGGTCCATAAAAATCAAAAATCTTACTTGGTTTAAATTGATGCCACTTTCCTCTCAAGATCATCATCTCGTGCACCTCAGGACTGTTTTCAACTTGGGAGCTTATTAGATTAGATCGCCCTGGGGACGTCCCGTTATGTCTTCTTTCACGTCCTTCATTTGTTAAAACATTGATCATTTCACTAAAAGCTGCTGAAAACTGCTCAGTGGTAGCCAGATATCCGGCTCTCATCACCTGTGATGGTTCTTAACACTAAATGTGGGTCATTTTGAGGTTGAGATCTCAGATTACACAGTGTAAGTGGTCAGAACAGGACTTTCTTTTAGTGATCTAATGTGAGATGCAGAATTGTACCATAATTCTCTTTGTTTGTTGTTTGTTGGCGAATGTGACCAAGTTTACACTGAGTTAAGGGAGATTTACAGCCCTTTATACCTGGGCTTTGCACTGCTCTTTAACTCACAGTGATTCCTGTGTTGTTTAAATACAGGTGAGAGGCCACACACCTGTGATGTTTGTGGGAAAGGTTTCACCCTGAAGCAGCTCCTGAGGAACCACCAGCGTCTCCATGCTGACGTGCGGCCGTATCGCTGTGAGCAGTGTGGTAAGAGCTTTTACCGGGCGCATGGCCTGAAAATGCACCAGATGGTGCACACTGGGGAACGCGCCTATAACTGCCAGTACTGCAACAAACGCTTCACGATACAAGGAAACCTGCAGCGCCACCTGCGCATACACACGGGTGAAAAGCCATTCAGGTGCGAGACTTGTGGCAAAAGCTTCAACCAGGCCGACACTCTGAAAGGCCACCAGCGGATTCACACTGGCGAGCGTCCCTTTAGCTGCGACACCTGCGGCAAGCGCTTCATCCAGAAGAGTGCGCTGAAGATGCACCAGAAGACCTCTCACTTAGACGAGAAGTCGCTCGCCTGCGTTGCATGCAGCACCACGGTGGCCTGTGTCGACTCGCTGCGCAAACACCTCCAGACGCACGCGGCGACTATTCCGTGCACCTGTGTGCTCTGTGGCCAGCGGCTCAGCTCCATCACCGAACTGCGATCGCACCAGCAACATCACACAGTGGACAGGCCTCACAGCTGTGGGCTCTGTGGCAAGAGTTTCAAGTCATCCAGTTACCTGAAGATTCACCTGAAAACCCACAGCGGGGAGAAGCCATTCTCCTGTGACATCTGCGGTCGCATGTTTACACAGCAGAGCAGCCTTAAGTCACATCAGGTAGGTTTGCACTGATTGTTGTTCAAGGTGTGACTCATTTACCCATACCAGTCCTAAATATTAGAACGAATACCTTAGGAATTTGTTGGCATCTCTGAAACCAAGACTTTAATCGTGAATGTCCAGACTTTATTTTTGCACTTTACTATAAAAGCTGTAATGTCTAAAGAGTGTTCAGGTAGAGAGTAGTGCTGGGTGATTGTTCAGATTTTAATTTCAGTTATGATTTTGGCTTCCAGCGGTTATCAAAACTCTGATCAAGATATAGCGATTACTTTTTAGCAATCATTTTCCCTAAGAAATTCTCTCTTATCTTGTGCCCCTCGCTAAAGCCCAAACTCGTTGACTGTTCAAACTATACTGCTCAAAAAAATTATAGGAACACTTTTTAGTCAGAGTTTAGCATCAAGTCAATTAAACGTCTGTGATATTGATCTGGTCAGTTAAGTATCAGAGGGGTTGTTAATCAGTTTCAGCTGCTTTGGTGTTAATGAAATTAACAACAGGTGCACTAGAGGGGCAACAATGAGACAACACCCATAGAAGGTCCTTAACCCATCAGCAGGACCAGTATCGGCTCCTCTGTGCAAGGAGGAACAGGATGAGCACTGCCAGAGTCCTACAAAATGACCTCCAGCAGGCCACTGGTGTGACTGTCTCTGACCAAACAATCAGAAACAGACTTCATGACGGTGACCTTAGGTCCCAAAGTCCTCTAGTGGGCCCTGATTGCCATTTGCCATAGAATACCAGAATTGGCAGGTCCACCACTGGTGCCCTCTGCTTTTCACAGATGAGAGCAGGTTCACCCTGAGCACATGTGACAGACATGAAAGGGTCTGGAGAAGCCGTGGAGAACGTTTTGCTGCCTGTAACATCTTTCAGCAGAACCAGTTTGGTGGTGGGTCAGTGATGGTCTGGGGAGGCATATCCATGGAGGGGAGCACAGACCTCTACAGACTAGGCAACGGCACCCTGACTGCCATTAAGTATTGTGATGAAATCCTTGAACCCATTGTCAGACTCTACGCTGGTGCAGTGGGTCCTGGGTTCCTCCTGGTGCATGACAATGTCCGGTCTCATGTTGCGAAAGTATGCAGGCAGTTCCTGGAGAATGAAGGAATTGATACCATTGACTGGCCCCAAAGCTTGCATGACCTAAATCCACATTACACAGTCAATATCAGTATAGATGTCCAGCATGATTTTTTTTTCCCCATTGAGATCTGATGTGTTTTCAAAGTGTTCCTTTAATTTCTCTGAGCAGTATAGTTCAACTAGAGCAAAGATGACAGAAAGAGAACCTTTGGTCAACAAGATCTATCTTGAAAAGTAAAAGATTTCAGTTGGTGAATCTATAGAGGGATTATTAACAGATGCCTGCAGCTGCCTTTGAGCATCTCTCTGGGCTTCCTTTCATCACTGTCTGCTGTGTCAGGCATCCCATGTTGGAGGCTGGAGGCTGGCAGGGAGGAGTTGTTGCCTCTTTCAAGACTGGCTTTATGGTCAAAAACACCCACTCTTTTCAGCCTAGGTCCTTACCCGACAAAATCACCCACACCCACACCCACACCCACCTCTTATTCCCCTATTTACTTGTTTTTCATTTATATTTAAAACTTAAGTAAATAACCTGTGAAAAGACCAATGCTTTTCAAAGTTCACTAAATCTACATTTGTTAAGCTACTGTTAAATAATTGAGATTACAATTTTTATCAAAATAACTGCAATTATGTTTTTTCCTATAATTAAGCAGCTCATGCAGAGGGTGAACTGCAGCTACGTCAGAATAATGAAGCCTGTTTTTTGTTAGTTATGATGCAGATGACAAAAAACATTTCTTTGCTTCATTTTTTTGTAGAGAGGAAATCATTGTCGCCCAGTAATCAAGGTATGTTTAGGATCATGGACTGGGACAATCCCTACACCCCTAGTAACCCTGTAAAGTGATGGATGATTGTTGCAGTGGAAGGAACCAGTGTGGTAATTTAGTAAAGATTTCAAATTTAAGATTTTCTTTCAATGTTCTCCACCTAAGGTGGTCCACACAGGAGAGAAACCTTTCAGCTGCGACACCTGCGGGAAATGTTTTAGCAACACCGGCAACTTGAACCGACATCAGCGCATCCACACAGGGGAGAAGCCGTTCAGCTGTGACACATGTGGGCGGAGCTTCAACCAGGGCAACAGCCTGAAGGCGCACCAGCAGATTCACACCGGGGAGAAGCAGTTCATGTGCGACAAGTGTGGGAAGAGTTTCTCCTACCTGAGGAACCTGAAGGACCACAAGTGCTTCTATGTGTGAAGCTAATCTGTTACATGATATCAGCTCTTGTGGCCGTAAGCTGGAATCTGCTTTGCTGTAACTGCAGAGAAATAAATGAGTGGACAGATGGGAAAATAAGATTGGGAATGAGTTTGCACTGAAAGTGATTTTGGGGATTATAAAGCTGACTTTCCCAGATTTCTTCTGTCACTGCCAGAAATTGATGCAGGTAGATGCAGTGTGGAATTCATAATAGTGGAAAAACAATGTGAAGACTGTTACAGCATCTGTCTGTAAGAATAGCAAAAAAAAAAAAAGTGCATTTCCAATGTTATAACTGGAAAGACTAGGCTAGAGACAGGAAGAGTTTTAGCTTTTTATATGAGTGCATTTATAAGCAGAACTAAGAAAAGTCTGGGTCGAAATTATCTTCAGCTTCTTGCCTTTTCACAACTCGATGTAAATGAAAAGCCAAAAAGTTGGTGTTAATGAGTCAAGGAAACAGCTGATCCTTATTAAAGACTAGCTGTTTTGCAGCTGTTGGATCATAGTTTTACCCTTTGGTAATGATTTCTTGTTATCATTAATCACTTGCAGATGTTACCCAGGACTGGCCAGATGTTTCAGCTCAATGTAACTTTTCAAGCTCTTTGCCAATGTGACTGAAGTTCTGACTTTTCTTACCTACCGGGCACATTTTGTATTAAAATGGGAGTATTTTCTGTCAGAATTTGTACCGACTCACCGATAGTGCTAGCAGTGAGGATGGGCTGTGTTTACATTGCATCACGTGCAGCACCGCCACTTCACAGCACCTTTTCACATTTGTAAAAGCAAGCGACACTTGTGTCACAAGTTACAATTTATTCTTTCACTGTTCACTGAACGTATGAGCAACACATGCTCATGCTTTCAGAGGTAGCTTGTACAGTTTTACCTTTCACAATTACAGTTCTGTCAAAATAGGATGATTGTTGCATCTGCAGTCACTTACATTTGGCACCGTGGCTCTGTTTTTAGTTTTCCCGTCCTTCCACACATATACATGGAAAGCCTAAAGGCAGTCATTTTGACTCTGTGGCCTGTTAGAAATAATGCTGTGCTCAATATAGCAGTAGTCTGTGGGCAGCTGTTAAATTATATTCCTCATCTGGGCTGTAAAATCTGTAAAAGTGGGATGTCTGATCTCGTACCTAGCCTTTTTCTGAATTTCAAACAGTGAGGCTGATATTTATAATGGTGCAACTCAAAGAGTGCTTTCCTGTCTTTTTTTTTTTATTTTAAACATCATCTGAAATGATGATCATTACTACGTAAATGCCTTGTATGCATACAAAGAACCAGTGTGCTGAGAACATAACATACTGAAACTATTATTTTGTAAAAATGTTTAATCTGTAACTTCTCTTGTGGAGAGGATATTTATCTCAACATTGTGACTGAGTTAAATTCATAAAATCTGAAATGTAAACATGTTTCCTTCTTTTGTCTTTCATAATGGTTAAAGAACTTAAAATGGATTACTTTTTATACTTTCACGGTATTTAGGAACACATACATCACCTTCACAGTCTTACTGAAAGATACATTATCAATTCATCCTGTTATGGTGAGGCTTTATTTGGGTTTTAGTTACATCTCTTTATCTAATTTGCACATTTTTGCATATCTACATTGTTTTAGTCTTTTTAAGTTCTTTAAATTATTCAACAAGAATACTTTCAAATCAAGAGCAGACATGAAAAGAGAAACAAAAAAAAAAACAATTACAGGTGACAAAAATGCTACAAAGGATGTCATGATGGGCTGAAAGCTATGAGAAACGCTGAGCAGAACCAGCATTTCTAGACAAGATTAGGGTGAGCCATAATGCAATAATACAGTAACAACAGGGGAGACAGAGTGGGCTCTTAGAGCAGTGTACCCTCAGTAAGTGGTGAGTTTAATGAAGAGGACAATAAACAGGTGGGCTGGTTTCGAGAATATCTCAGACAGGTGCAGTTCAACAAATTACCTGACAGACAACTCTAATGTTTTAAAGCCCCATTCTGCATTCTCTGAGCTGGTTAGACTTGAAGTTTCATTTCCAGAAGTTTTTTTTTTTTAGTGTTTTAAATACATCAGGATGCAGGGGTTGAGCTCCC
This sequence comes from Heterochromis multidens, assembly GCA_015108495.1. Taxonomy (NCBI): domain Eukaryota; kingdom Metazoa; phylum Chordata; class Actinopteri; order Cichliformes; family Cichlidae; genus Heterochromis; species Heterochromis multidens. Next base: position 17,592 of record VUQS01021393.1, on the reverse strand, counting down.
AAGATTTGGCAGTCAGACAAAGATTGAGCTGAGGATGTAAATTTTCAGAAGAAATGAGGAAATCTGTGGAAGTTGTTGAGGAGACAGAAGAAGCTGAAACTCAACCAGATTTCTTTAAGATGAATCAACTCTTTGAAGCCATGAAGGGGCAGCTCTGAGAGATGATTGTTGCCCATGACCAATATCCTTGTAGTAATTTGAGCTTTGTGGTTTCTTTTAAGTTTTATCTCTATTAAACCAAAAAGATTGTAGATAAATTCCAAATTGCTTTTGTTAGTCTTACATCATATTAACTAAATGTGAGGTTCCCCCGTCTGAGAGTGCTGATCCAGAGTAGCTGCTTCCTAATAGATCTGTGTGTAACATTTTGCAATTTAAATATATGTATGACACAAACAATGCCTTGTTTTACTAAATTACTAAGTTCATGTTCACGTTGCTCTGCCATTCTATAAATGTGCTGTAATCTAATCTGTTAATGAATATATTTTTTTTTACTGTCTGTCCTGGCAGGACGTTACAGTGCAATGAGACCGACAAGAAAGCTGCAAACTGCACCGTCACCAAGATGTTTTGCTTTGTCATTACGCTCATCTCTTCACCAACAGATGGCACTATAAACTAATATTAGAGCTCAGCTCCATCTATGGAGCTCCTTGGATGATAGTCATTTCTCCTCAATGCTGTAGAGTACGTCAAAAGTTAATTTCCTAAATAATGTGTGAAGAGATGTGCTTTCTGTTGAATTATTCCAGAAGTTTCCAGCATTTCACCTCAAGTTTTATTGCAAAAAAAGACTACAAAACACAATTTAATTGTTTAACCCTCTGGGAGAGGGAAAAGGGGTTTCATTAGCTAGATCAAACTGCTGTTTCTGGGAATTTAGTTAGGAAGACCAGTGTTTTTCCCTGGTGAGTGTTTTTCATTCTTTCATCTGTGCCTCCTTTTAAATCCATGTACATGATGTCAGTGTGCACATTTAGCAGCTGTCTATGAGCTGCCTACTGCACTGGCTGTCTGACTGCATGGCTGGCTGAGCAGCCACTGGGCTATACAGTAGGTCAGACTGGCTGTAATCCCTTCCAGATTACAGTCCAGGGCATCGTGGGAGGAAGTGTGGGGGATTGGCAGAGACAACACTCGTTACAGCTGGCTTCCTGCCAAAGAGCAGATAAGGAGAGTTTCGTTCTCACATTTATGTTGTTCTTTTTTTCCACCATCAGGTTTAGGAAGTTGTTTTATTTAATAATAGTTATATCCTCATTTAAATGAGGCTAGATGTTTTTCATCTCACACATGGGAGAAATCACACTTTCCAGTTCCACAGTTTTTTAAAAATATACTGATTGATGATCATTTGTTAATATTTTCTTTTTGTATTGTACAATGTGCCAAAATCAGTATAAAAGTGCTTTTAGAAAATAAATGGCTAGCGAGGCTTTAAAAAAAAAAATCTTCACCTGACTGTGATGTTTGCAGACGACATTGTGATCTGTAGTTAGAGAAGGGAGCAGGTAGAAGAGAGCCTGGAGAGGTGGAGGTATGCACTGGAGAGAAGAGGAATGAAAGTCAGTAGAAGCAAGACAGAATACGTGTGTGAATGAGAGGAAGACATGTGGAAAGGGGAAGCCGCAAGGACCAAAGGTACTGAAGATAGATGATCCTAAAAAGTTGAATCTGTTCATCTGGACGTAGCGATTTTTTAGTCATGAAACTGACCAAATGGCCCATTGTTAGTCAGTGGTGCTGGTTTCGGTCATTATGCAATGTACTGTTTATAAGGTTGGGGAATTCTGCAGTCAGCTGAGACTGAAGAAGTTACCAGAAAGTGACGAAACGTTTCTCCCACTAAAAATCGCTACGTCCAGATGAACAGATTCAACTTTTTAGGATTCTTTTACCTGGATTATTGAGTATGCATCAAGTGAAGATAGATGAGTTTAAATCCCTGGGGTCAACCATCCAAAGCAACAAATGTGAAGAAGAGACGTGAAAAAGAGAGTGCAGGCAGGGTGGAGTGGATGGAGATGAGT
>VUQS01021393.1:0-15539 GCA_015108495.1 Heterochromis multidens | reverse complement strand
GTGAATGAGAGGGAGACAGGTGCAAAGGTGAACATGCAAGGAGTAGAGGTAGTGAAGATAGATGAGTTTAAATCCCTGGGGTCAACCATCCAAAGCAACAAATGTGAAGAAGAGACGTGAAAAAGAGAGTGCAGGCAGGGTGGAGTGGATGGAGATGAGTGTCAGGGGTGATTTGTGACAGAAGGATACCACCAAGACTGAAAGGGAAGGTTTACAAGATGGTAGTGAGACATGCTATGATGTGTGGTTTGGAGACGGTGGCACTGACAAAAAGACAGGAGGTAGAGCTGGAGGTGACAGAGCTGAAGATGCTAAGATTTTCATTGGGAGTGACCAGGATGGACAATGAGTATATCAGAGGGACAGCTCAGGCTGAGCGGTTTGGAGACAACATTAGAAAGGTGAGGCTGAGATGGTTTGGACATGTCACAGGAGGCAGAGTGGACATACTGGGCAAAGGATGTTGAAGATGGAGCTGCCAGGCAGGAGGAAAAGAGGAAGACCACAGAGAAGATTCATGGATGTAGGGAAGAAGGATGCTAAGGACAGGATGAGTTGGAGGCAGATGATCCACTGTGGCGACCACTAAAGAAAGCAGCCAAAAGAAGAAGAAAATAAATTTTCACCTGGGGCAGGAATTTCTGCAAAGTACAAAGGAAGAACTTACTGACTTCCTCAAAGGAGATCATAGACCATGATCATATAAACCTTTTAAATGTGTTTAAACACTGAGAAATTTCATTTTTAACTTTTGAGATCAAAAAGAAGACTGTGGAAGTGTGCTTATGTTCCTCTATCTTTATGAGCACCCTGCTTTAGACCCTAGACTCAACATCTTCAGGGGTTAGCTCCTTTTTTGGGGGGTTAAGATTAGAAGTAGGTTAAGGGCTGGGAAAGAACTGGGTTATGAGGTATGTTGTGATGGTTGTGATGCCCTCGGGGTCAGCATGAGTCACCGCCTTGATCGATCCCTGCTGACGTGCTCAGAGCAGCACAAATCACTAGCTGTTATGCACACACACAAACAAACCCATCACTCACAAACAAAAGCACATTCACCCACCACCACCACCACCTTTTCCATAGCCCATTAGATATATTGACAATTCCACATTCACTTCTTTTTTCTTTTTTGCTCTAATTGGTTTATACACAGCTGACCGGGCAGTAATGCTAATGCTGCCGGTGTACTCTGTGACATTGTGTTGAGTACAGACTCTCCATGGAAATATGGACTGGTGCTCTGGTTGTTCTTTCCAGCATCGATTCTCGTGCAGTTTCAGCAGCAGCAGCAGAAGCACTCCGCTCTCCTGGTAAATGCCTGTCTCTGCCTCTGCAGACCGAGGGATGCCAGTGAATCTGCTCGTGTGTTGCTCACCTTTGACTTGCAGTATCAGACCCTCAGTCTGCAGGGACTCAGGTCACTGAAGCGCTCAGTCATAACCAGGAAGGAGCGGTGCTAGGGAAGGATGAGGCCCTGGGTTCGTTCCAACAGGTCCAGATCAGTCCAGGTAAGGTTTGTGTTTCTAAATTGCAGTTTAAACATGTGAAGATACCTTGGACACTTTAGAATATAAATATCCTCTTAATTGCCTTAAATATTAGGTATACCTAATGTAATTTAATACAGCAGTCCTAAGTAGAGTTCAAAAGAATGACATATTACACCCACCAAATAATCATGCACTTTAGTCAGCACTTCTCTTAGACAATTCACAAAACTCAGGATTAAAGTACCCAAATATCAACAGCAGTAAAAGTAAAAGAAAGGGAAGTGAGGTAACATAAAAAATAAAATCAAAATAGAAAAAAAAAAATACCCTAAGTCTGGTCCCATCCACATCCACTACCAGACAAGAGCCATACTGAAGTTTATAGTGTCAAAGGTAAGAAAACAAATCAAAAAAAGCGTACAATTAATCAGGTACTCCCTTAAACAATGTCACTAAAAACTAAACTTTACAACCTTCGTGAATGTGGGATTTACTGCAGGACTGCTGTATTAGTCTGCATTAGCTTTAGCTGTTTTACAAAAAGGTGTTTGGGCTCTTTCTGTGAACACACTGCAGAAATAAATCTGCTTAGCATAAACAAACAGCAGTAACCAGCTTTAAACTGCACACAGGCACAGCATCCCTCCACTGAGCAGATGAACTCATTAGACCCTGAATTACATTGTTTGGTGCATATATCTGTTTTCATATTTAATTCACGAGCTTCCATAAAAGTGTTGGGTTTGAATTCTGCTGCAGACATCTCTCCTCACAAATCTTTCCTCATTATCGCTTCAGTGAGTGAGACGATTCACAGTGGCGGTACAATCCGTGTTTTACTGTAGATGCTTTGATTGAATCAGCATGATACCAGATAAAATGTATGAATTTAAAAAAACTGTGTCCAACTGTTCATTAGGGTTCAGTGTAGAGAAGCAGAAGATGGGTTCTTCTCTCTCTCTGCCTGTGATGAGTGAGCCAGGCGATGATCATGACATGACCTCTGAGACTGTTTGAGCTGAGAGGTTTGGGATGCTTTGGTTTATATTGGAGGCATCATGATGTGCTCACCTCTGGGTCTAAGTGGACATACAGATTGCTCAGACCTCCAATTCTAGGTTTTACCTGCCATTTGTGCATATATGACATTTTTAAACCATAGAAATTAAGATAAAAAGGTCTACAGTGCAACTCAAAGCCTCCACTGTGGGAGAGAAAATGTCCTCTAAACTAGTAATGAATCAATATAATGCTGTAGTTTAATGCAGCTTGATTATGTAGAGGATAACCTAGAGAGTAATAATATTTGATTTCCTAGGATTTTGATTATCTTTTTAATGAGCTTTTAAATAAGGACATGTTTTAAGGTTTTATATTAAACAGTATAATTTGCAGATAGTTCACGTCTGTTAATCAGAAAAAGCGAAAATATCACAGGAGACGTTCAACAGCTACTGTGCTGTATTGGGTTTTTTTTTAACAATGAGCAGACCTGCTGTTTAATTCCTCCTTTAAATTATCAACAAGTGTTACTTCATTTGTAATCTTCAATAAAGGCGGCAGATTTCCTGGTAGGATTTCCCACAAATTTCTGGTAATATTAGCCTACTGTCTCTCTCTCTCTCTCTCTCTCTCACACACACACACACACACACACACACTTCCGCACGTCTGTATGAATGGGGTAATTGTGCCTTCAAGCACACTGGGGGGGAAGGGTGTTGTGTTCTGATGCTGTTGGAAATGTGGTGTTTTGTTTGAGGTTTGTGTGCACATCAAACACAGAGCTTAATTTCTCTGAGTGAATATTTCAACCTTTATGATGAGCATCTTTAGATTTCAACCAACCACAGAAATAAAGCTGGTGTATTAATTCAGCTCTCAATAACACCCAAAGAGGGCATAATAGGGCATGAGTAGTGTCTAGGAGGGTGACCTGACTTTATCAGAGGTCAGTCACCATAATGTGGTTAAGTGACTTTTTAGAGGCCATATCCTTGACATGGTCCATAATGGACATGGTCCAGTGCCCTGTTTCTGTGAAGCTCTGGCTTTTGGAAAACACAAGGCTAGTGAGATTAAACTTTGCCTTATCCCTGTTCATTTTTCACAGTGCTTTCTCAAGTGTTTTCCTCTGCCTCATAGAGGCTGGCTGCAGTGGAGTTTGAGATATTTAAGGCAACAAAGAATAAACCAGTGTCCTCCAGATTTGAGCCAAAGAAAGACACATTTCTGTGCCTCACATTAAGAGGCTTGGAAATGGAACAAATTCACTGACCCATATTGATTTATAATCATTAGTTAGTGTGTTAGTGGGCCATGCACATACAAGTACACGCCTAAGTGGCCTTAAAGTATAAGTCTAAGTGACATATAACAATACTATTTTAAATACTTCTCTATGTGAAAATATTGTTGTAGTTGCAATGATGATACATTTGTCAAGTATTGACAGTCAGTTGTCAATTGGAGGGATAATAATATCTAAAAATGACTAATTTGTCTCTGGGAAATGCACAGATTTTAACCACCAAGAGGAGATAAATATATGTTAGAGGACAGGAATTTTTTTGATGTTGAGTTTCAGGAGGTAAAATTCAATAGATTTTTCTTTTAAAATGTTGTATGTGTGTATTAAAAATGTTTAAAAAAAAATTACTTATTATTCTATTAACTCTGACTTTAAAGGTACCTTTTGTAACACCATCTGCAAACTTTAACTAAAACTTCCACCACTAGGAGGCAGTGTTGTACAGGTGTGCTGATGTTCTTTTAATTTTTTTGGTATTTGTTTTTAGTCCTGATTTCTCTTCAGCAGTCATTAGCAGTTTTCGTCATTCTACACTGGCTGCCTGTTTGTTTTAGAATTGATTTTAAGATTTTACTTATTACATTTAAAACATTTAAAACCCTTCATGGTTTGACTGCTGTTCCTGCATCAAACAGAGATCCTCAGCCAGGAACCTGCTGACTGTTTCCACCTCACACTTAAAGACAAGAAGAGGAAGTCCAGCTTGCTTCATCAGTATCTTCTCTAAAATCACCTTTAAAGGCTTATTTATATTGTAGTGCTTTTAAAAAAAATACATCTTCTTATAACTTTTACATTTTTAGCTGACTTCTCTTTTATTCTTAGATTCTTTTAAAGGTTTAATTATTTTTTATTTGTTCTTAACTAGTGAGTCACATTTAAGTCTATTTTAAACTGATATAGTGGAACTTTTATTTTTTCCATTGTGTAATGCTCATAGGCGGAATGAAAGATGGATCTAGGCATTGTGAAGTCACCCACTGGTTTGTCTAGTACCGTTATGAAGCCCGGAGCTAAGCATTTTGTCCTTCCCATCTTGGTGTTTTGAAACTGGATGAAATGAGGAGGGGTGAACCTGAGTGTGAAACTGTACTATCATTGTTTTATGACTTGTGACTGACTTGGGCCTATCCTGAAACATAGAATGACCATACTGAGGAGTCAGGGCAAATACAACGGTTGTCTCCTGGTGGTCATTAAAAGGAATGCAGGTAAAATACACTTTTCGGACTTTGAGAGGGTACAGCCATCTATGAACCACACTTTACATAAACTTTATAAATTTATTAACACAACACGTAGCTGTATGGGACATTAAGTCATAGGGGTTATTTCCTTAAACTCTGTTGGAAGGTTTTATTGGAGGTTTACAATAAGTATCTTTAATCCACGAGCTCTGATAAATTCTCGGAAGACTGATTTTATGCGGGGTACCTGAAGGCAGCGCGACAGATGAGAGAATAGCGCGTGTCTGTGTGCGCGTGCGTGGAAGGCAGCAGCCCTGCCTACCGTTGACGTTCGCGTCTCTTTCTCTTGTCACTGTTTTTCGGGAGGCGAACGGGGGGAGAGCTCCCGTTTTCTCTGGTCTCCTTCTTCTTTCTTAGAAAAGAAATGCTATGTTTGTGAGCCGGCGGAGACGTATCTTCGCCTTCAGACGCCGGCGACTTCTTCATTTACCGCTGCAGCACTTTTAACCAAATCAAATGAGACGAGCCAAGGGCGGACTGGACTGAGAGGAAGAACCAACCAGAGGACTCACTCACTGGGAGGCTGCTTTCTTTAATACATTGATTTATTTACCCAGGCCCTGAACGTCTCCCGGCGTCCAGAAATGCTGCCTCAGCCGGTTCCGGCTTCCTTTTAAACTGACTGTGTCTTCGTGGACTGTCACCCAGAATTATTCAACAAGCTAACAGGAAAACAGAAAGTCTCCCTTTTTTTCTGAACTCACACCGCGTTGGTCACAGGGACACAGAGTCCTCGCTTCTGTTTCCTCTTATCAGCCCCTATCGGTTGTTCCACTGGCTGTGTTTTCCTCCTTTCTCAGCAGAAGACGATGCAGGTGGAGGTAAACCGGTGACCACAGGGGCTGTTTTGTTAGCTATCCAGCAGCGTGTCCACAGAGATGATAGGATAGCATCTGTGAGGAGATTTGGGGGAAAGTGAAGAGCTAAGTGGGGGGGTCAGTGTTGGTTTTTCTCCTTCAGATGAGGCAGACACAGCAGATCGACATGAAGTGGATGTAGCCAGCCAGTTTGGGTTTTTTTTTTACGCATCAGTTTAAGCTGGATCACTGTCTTGGTGATCTGTGCTGCCTTCGCGGACTGTGACAATGAGGATTTTATGAGAAGTGAAGCTGTTTTTCTCCTCCTACATACAGCCAGGCTAATCTGGGGTGGCATTTCTTTTCACTCAGTGTGAACACAGCCCCTACTTTTATTTTTCTCCTGGATGGCAAAGCTCACTCAGGGACAAAAAATGTCTTTACGCACAGCACTGCCTGGGAACGAGCGGAACCCGGACCATGTAAGTAGATAATTAAAAACCATAGACGTCTATCTGTGAGAGGCTGCACTCAGGTTTTTATTATGCTTTTCAAGGAGCTGATCATAATAACCCCCGTCAGCCCTCAGGCCCTGAGATTAGTCTGCCATGTGCAAAGAGCAGCTGCAATCAAGCAAGGCGACACAGACGCGCTAATCTCCCCTAGCTCATTTGGGACAGGGTGCAGTTGGACACACAGGCTGTCCAGGATGGAGATATGAAGATTAGACTTTCACCTCCACCTTTTATCCACCGGTGTCTTCATTGCGCATGTTTGCCCCCCTCTCAGCTCTCAGCTGATCAATAATTAATGCATCTGATGCAAGACCACCCAGCCATCCCTCACCTCACCTCCACTCCATCACCTCCACCCTGTCTGGCCCGCCCAGTTTCCACTTTAAAAAACCATGACATAAAGCTCAGTGGGCAGCACAATATTGCAAAATCTGCTGTGTCAGGCTAGCCAGGTCCATCCTGCTGATATCCTTCTGTGTCTGTGGCAGCGTGGGATTTTGCCACACAGGGTTTGAGTTATATATTCTTGAATCAGTTTCCAGTGTTTGTAAAGATGCTTTTAATCAATGTGAACCTCTCTAATGTCCTCTGACATCAGTTCAGCAGCTGTGCAGAGTATCCCCACCTCTATCTCAAGGGCACCCAGCTTAAAGCAGCCTGAAAAATCAGTCACTCCTTTTGGATGTGAAGCTCTAACAAAGACCACTTCCCTTTGGAGCAGCTAACAAAACACAGAATACTTCCTTTCCTGCTTTTTAAGGTTATTTAAGGAGTATGTTGCCACTGCCTCAGTCCATTTGTATCTGTTGTTTAGATAGGTGCAAATATCTCCATTACCAGTAGTGTCTGTCATTGAATTTTCCTGCCTCAAAGTGCAGTCCAGGGGCCAGTGGTGGCCCTTGGTAACATTTTTTTTGTGGTCATGAACACGACAAGGAATGATAAAACATACGCAGTGTTTCCCACAAACAGCAGGGCTTGAATTTCACAGAGGGATTGCAGGTACTAATTCTTGTAAATTTAACACTAATAATGGGGGAGTTTTGCACTGGTGCAGAGCAACAGAAGTCTTGTTAGCAACCACAGACAGCTTTTAAAAATGTGAACTCGACATTGATCACTAGCTACTGACGAGGAACCTACTTAGAAAAAAAACCTGGCACCAAAAGCTCAAATGGCAATAACAGCGTTCATCCTCAGGATACTCAGACAGGAAAGACAAGTTTCAGCCTTACTGCCTCAGGATATATCAGAGGATCGAACTTATAACGGCGAAGAGAGCTGAAATATATGATGCTGAAGTTGGAGAAGAATGATAAATCAGAATCTGGGCATAAGAATAGGACAATGTAAGACCTGAAGTTAGGCTCACAAAAAGTATCCCTATGAAAATGTATGAATCTCCCAGCATTCAGGGGGGAATTAGACTTTACTTGGATGTATTGCCCAAATGTATTGACAGCCCTCCAAGTGTATTTTTAGTTTTAGTTTTTTATCCGTACAAGACAGCAGCATTATTGATTTATTATTGGACAGTTCCCTTGCTCTTATTTTGAAAGGTGATGCTAACCTGAACTTGGTAGTGCTTCCTGTCTAATCTTTCCCTGCAGGCTGGCTTGTAAGGATATGGTTGATATCAGCTGTCTTGAGTCTCCTATCCTTTCCTCGGATATAAATGAAGTCCACTGTCTTGGACTGCAGCTGATGGAAGTAGTCTTTTCTCTGTGCGCTGAGCTGGAGTGCTACAACCTGCACTATGTGGAAAGATGGTACGCTACACTAAGGTCACAGAGGACTACTATTGCCAGCGGCAGTCCAAGACCATGGAGTTTGAGTCTGTCCACTGGATGAGGAGCTTACCGGAGAGGCAGCTGATTATTGCCCCACTCTATATATTGTTTTATAGTATATTAATTCATCTAAATACAATAAGTGGGAAACACTGATATAGCAATGTAGAACCAAGGGGGTATTGCTCTTGAATAGCACCTCTTCTGTTCTTCCCATCTTAAAGCACCCTAATATTAACAAATATAGGTGGTGTCAAGAAATGCTTCCTCAGTAATGGTTAAAAACTAGAAGAATAATAAAAAATGAAACTATTCTTTGAATAGACACATTACAAACACTGTAAATAAACATGATTGGCACTTGGTCATCAAAACTTTGGGAACCCCTGGCCTGCATCAGGTCGGTTTCCTTGGTGTTCACACTGACTGTTTGGGTTGACCTACTGATATCAGTGAAATGTAGTTTTTCCTTCCTGGCTGAAGGCTGTAATGTAAAGTATGGAATATATGAGAGTTATGATTAGGTCCCTCTGCTCAGGATAAATTACTGTATGCATGCTGACAGATGCTGACTCATTCTGGATTGTAACAGCTGGGTGTTTACTGCTTGTACCCCTTGCTGGGACCCAGAAGCACTTTTAGAGGCAGCAGAATCCACTTTGACTTTTATACAAACCTGTTATAGCTGGTTTGAACATTTACGCCACACCCAAATATATAACACCGAAAAATCAGAGTTAGATGGAGGCTTGCGTAATAATAAAGATGAAAACTAAAGAAGCTCAATCTTGAGATTGAGGAAGATCCGTTTACAGTCGCCTCTTTGCTTTCTGAACATGCTGGGGGGGGGGTTGTCCACACTGTGATATACCAAATAAAAGTGAGTGCCACTGGTGGATTCTTTCCCCTGTTTTTAATAACTGCAAGAGTCATAAAAGGGTTTCTCCTGAAGCAGAGCGGTAAACTAATAATAGAGCCTGTTAAATGCTTGATGCAGTCCCCTCTTGTCAAAAATGATCCTTGTAGAAATGCATATATAGCATTAAAGCTGGTGAGAACTCAGCGCTGCAGGGAATAAACCAGAATGATTGCTGTCCTTGCTCAAACACAAGCCTTTTTTCTTAGTAACCTCACCATAGCTACAACATGGGGTCCCGCACACCCCACCCCCACCTTCCCATTATTCCTCACCCTCTCCTGTCCATTTTAACACACACACTCGTCCACTCACTGACTTTTTTGCCTTCAACTTACAGACCTTATCCCAGTTTGATTTATAGCAAAGTCCTTCTAGAAGCAAGTTTTGCCACTTGGCAGCCATCTCGGCAGTGCATCCTGGCAGCTGTTTCAAAGCCTTTATCTAAATGAATGGGGAGACATTTATAACTTATATTTCAGGCATCCTTGGGCATAAAAACTGCATGGATAGAGTCACCCAGGGCTGCTTAATTATGGAAAAAAATCCCAGTCGCAATTATTTTGGTCAATACTGAAATCACAATTAACAGCATTACTTACAGAGATTGGAGGAACAGAAGTATTATTGAACTTTAAAAAGTGGATTTCTGAACCTATCATGCCACAATCTAGCAGGGAGTGAATTTGGAAATAAAAGGGTTGCTCTAAAAGAAAAAAAAAGAAGAAAAAAACAAGAGCATCTTTGATAAGCCAAAATTGTAATTGAAATTAAAAGTTGTTAAATTGCGCAGCCCTAGAATCACCATTGAAATCTGTTTAATCACACTTGGTTGGTTAAATTGCCCCCAAAATAATGTGTGGGGAAAATGCACTTCCACTACACAGTACTACAGTAGTACATATAGTTAAATAACTGTATGTACTACAGTAAATAACTGGGTTAAATCTATGCCTGTATTCTCTGTGCTGTAGCTTGGAGTAGTTACTTTTCTGGGACACAAACATGTCGACACAAACCAAAACGCCTACAACTAGGTCCGCTTGGTAGTAATATGCAGTGCAAACACAATATGTAGATTAATACAAGGATAATCACAGTTAAACACAATGTAATTGACAGTAATTGTCTCTCACAATGCTAATGCACAAGCTATCATTCTTCCAATGTAGACGTATTCCATTTTCCCATTTTCATAGCTCTGATATTTTAACTCAGTCACCTCTGAAGTCTTTTCTCCTTCCTTTTTTGTAGTAAAACTGTTTAATGTTTATTAGATCCAAGTCCAACAGGATTCGATCCTTTTCACTTTTGATTGCACCAGCAGACATGTATAAATGACAGCAATGATGTTGCCCACTAGGTGTAGGGGCTGCTGGGATTTGACGCAGGACTCTAAACCCATCCAAGAACAATTTCCAACACTGATTAATGAGAAATATTGTTTTTTGTGTTTCAGATCTTCATGTCAAATGCCAGATTTCAGCACAGGATAGTTTTTAAGAGCTATAGATGTTAGTAGAAAGGCAAATGGAAATAAATAGAAGTCGTAAATACAACATGTGACATGAATGCACTGTCTGTTTCTGTGTGCATATATGTGGTTAAACATGTTGGTGCATGTGTCTGTGTGTTTTGCATGTAATACAGAAAAGTGAGTACAGAGGTCATTCACTCAGAGACCATCACAAATGCGCAGACACACAGCTCAGTGTGATATTATCCTGCTGTGGTGTCGTCTTCTTTTGAGATCATCATCGCCACGTTGAGTTATCATTCAGTCACATCACATCACATGACAGTCTGCACTTTCTCACCAGGCTCCACAATTTGCATGTTCTTACTCTCTGTTCCATCCTTTGCCTCTCTCCTCTTGTTCAGTCCTTTCATTTCACTTCTCCTCCTTGTGTTTATTTTTGACTCCATCAGGAGTCGTAAGTCACAGAAACCAGAACTAATCCCTGACATGCCCTCCATCTTTTCCCTCTTTATACCCTGAAGTAAAAAAAAAAAAACAAAGTTCCAGCTGCTTTTTGCACTCTTTAACTATTCATTTAAGTCTTGGTAATTACACTTTTGTATTGTATCATCTTGTGCTTTTTTCTTGAGACACACTAATCACAAAATTACTATTAGAAAAATGCTTCAAACCTGCACAAACCAAATCTAAATGTCGGTGATGTTCTCGTCCATAATGGCAGGATTATGCTTCTCTATAGGCTGAGAACATTTTACTACAGAAGCAAGCAAATAAGCAGTATCACCTGGCAGAAGGCACATCAATGCTATAACTGTAAAATAATGAGAAGTTTACAGGAGATTACATGAATACCAAAAAAATTCTAAGTCTTACCATTCAGGATGAATGAGTACATTCAATTTTTTTACTTCAGATCTTATTCACCATCTTACTGTCATATTTACCAACGGTGTGCTATGGATAATTGTTTTTTTTCAAGCACTTTGTTTATATTTTACGTCTCTTTGAACCTTACAGAGATCAGACAATTTTACATCTTTAATGTAATGGTACAAAAATAAACCTTTCTAAAGATGATGCAAATTTGGGTTCAAGAGTACCTGTATAATTATTTTATATATTTTCATCATTTATACAGTGTGAAGCAAACAGGCATTTGTATAGCACTTTTCACCAGTCATGAGGAAAAACCCTAAATTCTTAAAGTAAAATTAATAATTGAACCTATAATTTTGGTCGATTTGGCCAAACACAGACTATCCCCTGATATGAGGTGTAATTAAAAAGTTCCAGGAATGGACCGATCAAAAACCAGTCTCCCATTAAAGATCATCATCTTGTGCACCTCTGGACTGTTTTAAACTCTAGTTATAGTTATTATACTCTTGTACTTGTACTTGTGCCTCTGCAATGCATGCTTTCTTTTGCTACATGTGACCTTGTTCATCTTGTGTGTTGTTGTCTTGCGAAACAACATCATAAATCAACTCGATCTGTCTTGAAGTTGCGTCTGTGTCAGTTCATCTTCCTCTGTAGTTTCCTTGTTTCCACATGCAGATGACTTTACCTAACCTGCTAAACCTGCATCTGTAAAAGGCCTATGAGAATTTGCATATAATCTTAAATTTTTGTTTCATCATGGGGTCTTTTCTTCTTGTTAACTTTGTTGTCTCATATTTGTGTTTTTAGAAGAATGAGTTGTGTAGCATTGTCGCTTGAGCTTAGGATATTTGTTAAGATTTAACAGCAATAGTTAATTACAGGTATAATAAACAAGTATGCATTGCTCCTTTTGATGCTGAACTGTGGGAATGGACAGACTTTTTTTGCTTTGGGCTAGTCATGAGGTTTTAATGTGTGAGAGAGAAGGAAGTCATAAAGGGTGTGGGTGAGTGCTTGTGTGCACATGCACAGCTGTATTTTCTTACAAAAAGGCCAACATGTCTTTCTGTGCGCCACTGCAGGGCACAGCGAGGCTTTTGTGTTTCCCTGGACAAGCAAAAAGATTCAAGTACTTGCTGTCCAGACATGTAACCCAAAAACTGGCACCCTCCTTTGATGCCCACGATGGCATTCATTTCACCTAGAAACACTCCAGATACAGTCATAAACAGCCTTAGGCTTTAAATCATCTGGTCCGCCGAGGCCATGGATGATGGGTATGAAATTAAGGGGGCTGCTGTTAGATTACTTGCTCAGTTTTATAGAAAAATGTGAAATAGTCACGAAAACAGATTACATTTGTTTGTGTTCATAGATACAAACTGTCATCTTGTTTTGTGACAGCACAACTTTGAAACTGAAATTTTTAAATAGGAAATATATTTTGTGTCTGTAGCACATATGTTGTCCAGACTCTTCAGTCAGGATGTGTCACCATTGCAAACAAGAAAACTGACCTTTAAAAGACATGAAAAACATTTTCTTTTAACCTAAATCATGATCTTTTTCTAAACCTATCCAAGTTATTTTTAATGCCTAACCCTAAAAAGTAATTTTTAATAGCCTGACCCTGACCTAGTTGTTTTTATCGTCTAAACCTAACTGAGTCGCTTCTAAAAACAATAACATATTTGAAATTAATAACACATTAAAAATAATACAGATGAAGTGGAAAAATCAGTCACACGTATGACTTTAACTGAGGTCTCTTGTTTTTGAGTGGTGAAATGATTCACCCCACCAAACCCTCTCCAGTCTCCACTGGAAAAAAGGGACTTTTTTTGCCCATTAAAAGTGGAAAATATTAATTTTGTGTATATGGACATGAATTAGTGCATATGAGACTGGACAGATGAAAATTTGTGCCCAGAAACACAAAGTTTTGTGACTATTTCACAAAGTGCATTGAGA
The DNA here is from genome assembly GCA_015108495.1 of Heterochromis multidens. Lineage (NCBI taxonomy): Eukaryota > Metazoa > Chordata > Actinopteri > Cichliformes > Cichlidae > Heterochromis > Heterochromis multidens. The sequence continues at coordinate 2,137 of VUQS01021393.1, read as the reverse complement.
CTGTGTTGAGAAAACACCTACTGACCACTGATCACAACCCAACTGAAAAGCGTGTTGAGTTACAGCTGCAACAGTAGCCCAGAAGGTCAGAGAAGTGTTTCTAGCTTAAATCCCAGGAGACATGATTGAGTTACCCTCTCTTTAGCCTTAACAGCTACAACAAAGGTGCCCATGAGCAGGTCACAGAGCCCCCAGTTTTCTTGGTTATATTTTGCAGTGTGCAGTAGTAGTAAACAGTGGTAGTTCTATTCAACTGTGAAAGCATGAGTGAGTGTAAAGCGGGGCAGCATCAGGAAAAGAGCTTAAGAGCTTACTGGACCTTCCTGAAAATGGCTTGCTCAAGAGCCTGTCAATGGCAGATTTTTAAGAAAAATTTAAGGATTTGCTTTCCCTGTTTAGATTACTGACTTAAGTAACATTGCCATTACCCTCTGCTGTTATTTTTGAATTGCATTTTCCTAATTGCTTTTCAAACGCCCAGTGTGTCACTCAATGTATGATCTTCTTCCTGTAGATTACATTTCAGCAATTTTTGGTGATCTTTGTTTAATTTATGCACATAGCTACTGTTAGAAATGTAAAATCAATAACTGCCACTTATAAAAGGTAGACTCTGTCTGACGGAAATGTTATTTTAAAATAAATGCGCTAAAGTTAATCCTTGATAAAGCCTTAAATTAATGTCGAAATGGGGAGATAATAATCAGGATTAGCTTTATGATCATTCCAAAGGAAGAGATGCAGAGATGCAGGTTAAAGAGGCCAAGTCTAAATGATAAACACAGTAATTAAACTTTGCTGGCACCAAATCCAAAAATAACTGTCATGGCATTTTGTCAACACAGATTGTTTTCCCTCCAGCAACTATGTAATTCTAGTTAAGTGGTTAGTCGACAAACGCTGAACAGGTGGCGTTTTCTAGAGATCAGGCTACCATTTGCAGAATGACACTTTTCATGGAGCCTATGCTAACTGCCAAACACACACAAAGACCCCAGCAGACAAGCAGATTTGCACAATTACAAAAACTGAACCAGCAGACAAGAATAAAAGACACTCAGATATTCATAGACAGAGCACACAGTCAGGCTGTTGTGTTCATTGTGTAGAGGGCCTCTTCTGCTGTCAGGCTCTCAGGTGTCGACTTACTGTCCTCAGTGTTTCTCCTCAGGCCTGAGCTGCTACAGTTTAACCAAAAGCCCTTATAGTTAACATCCATCCATTCTTTTTCAAGCAGCAAGACCAGGTCACTCTCCAAGAGCCATAACTACAGTTTCAGTGCTCACTTGGATATAAAACTGCACACGTACAATCACCACTGAGGTCTAATTAAGTCCGCCTAAATTTGTGTGTCCCTTGCGTCAGCGTAACACAAAAAGACTATTTGATGCCCAGTTTGGCTATTTAAAAGCAGTCCTAAAGCTGGAAATTTGGGAGTAAAGGTTGGTGTGATGTGTAATTGGCATTTTTTTTCCCATGAATAAAGGATATTTTACCAGGCCTCAAAATGAAACTCTTGTGGTGTCTACGCAAGTAACCACAGTTGGTTCTCATGTAGTTAAGGCAAGCAGTCTGTGGCTGTTCCTGATAGTTTTGGCCCTACGCAAATGCTCAAGTTAAAAAAAGTGAGAAATACACTACCAGTCAAAAGTTTGGACACACCTTCCCATTCAATGTTTTTTCTTTATTTTCATGACTATTTACATTGTAGATTCTCACTGAAGACATCAAAACTATGAATGAACACATATGGAATTATGTAGTAAACAAAAAAGTGTGAAATAATCCAAAACATGTTTTATATCTTAGATTCTTCAAAATAGCCACCCTTTGCTTTGATCACTGCTTTGTACACTCTTGGCCTTCTCTCAATGAGCTTTATGAGGTAATCACCTGAAATGGTTGTCACTGCACAGGTGTGCCTTGTCAGGGTTCATTTGTGGAATTTCTTGCCTTCTTAATGGGGTTGGGACCATCAGTTGTGTTGTGCAGAAGTCAGGTTGGTACACAGCTGACAGCCCTATTTGACAACTGTTAGAATTCATATTATGGCAAGAACCAATCAGCTAAGTAAAGAGAAACGACAGTCCATCATTACTTTAAGAACTGAAGGTCAGTCAGTCCGGAAAATTGCAAA
>VUQS01021391.1:0-14114 GCA_015108495.1 Heterochromis multidens | reverse complement strand
AAAATAAAGAAAAATGAAAAAAAAAAAAAAAAAAAAAAAAAAAAGAAAAAAAAAAATTTAAAAAAAAAAAAAAAAAAAAAAAAAAAAATTTAATAAAATAAAAAAAAAAAAAAAAAACGTGAATGTGTAAATAGGGTTTAGGCTGCAAATGAGGAGGACATAGTTAAAGAAACATTTGCTGGTATAATGTAAAATAATAAGCCTCCAGAGCAATCATATAGAACCAGCTCCTCTCTAATGTCTGCATTCATTTTAGCTAGTTGCACCAGACAAAGTGGGAACAAACTGAGAGTATGCACCTGATGTGTTGTGGAAAAGTGGTGCAAAGAAAATCTTTGAAGACATATTTTCCTTGTCAACCATAATTCTCAAAATAGGTCATACACACACACTCAGAATGATGGGTTTGAAGAGGACGGGGAGGAACTTGTCAATAGTGCAGCATTTTAGAGCAAAAAAATGGTGGGAGGAAAAAAAAACAGAGCAGTGCAGACAAGAGCTCATTATGTGATTTGCCAAAGCAATAGAGGGGTGGTAGAGGAGAAGGAAGAGGGGGAAAAGGAAGTAAGGGGGGGGTAGAAAGGAGGGCAAGGGGGCTCTATTCACACCCCTCTGTTGGATGATGCAAGGTCAAGAACACTCAGCGTGACAAGATGAGTGATTGGAGAGGAGTTTAAAGCAGAATGTGTTCCATTAGAATAGCTGGGAATCAGACAAGTGCGGTGCCACCGAGAGTGTCTGCCTGCACATCACATGGAGATGGACAGATCTGGAACACCAGATAGACAAACAGTCACATGTACTGCCCAATAATGAGGAGATCTGTCTCTAAATGTAATCCATTCCAGCACTGTCTGTTGTATGATCACCACACAGCTCCAAAGATCCAGCTTCCAAACAAACACGAGTGTGTGTGAGAGATGCTGTGGGCCATTAAAATGCAGTGAAATGTGTTGTTTTTCTCTGTATTTATGCTTGAAGTTTCCAAAACCTCATGCTTTCACATCTTAAAGTTGCCACGTTAAACCAGAATCTTCAAGTGAGACCAAAGCGCAATTCTGTGACCACTCACAGTAAGTCGCTGTCCTCAAAGCGACTTTGGTGCTATCAGTCTGCTATCAGTTTGACAACGAATGGGGTCAAGTTGGCTATTACAAGCAAGTTTTTCCTAATACAGTCTGTAAACACAGAAAGTCACATTAACTGCTTACATTCAGAATCCAGCCAGAACCTCATAGATTTGAAACAGAAATTCCTCTACAAATAGTGAAGCAGCTGCTGTAAAACAGCGGTTTAACAGCAAAATGACAGGCACTTGGCAACCTTGGTTTTATATTGGAATATAACCAGAATATACAGTGCATCCGGAAAGTATTCAAAGTGCTTCACTTGTTCCACATTTTGTCATGTTACAGCCTTATTCCAAAATGGATTAAATTAATTTTCACCTCAAGGTTCTACACACAATATACTCCATAATGACAAAGTGAAAAAAAGTTTGCTTGAAATTCTTGCAAATTTATTAAAAACAAAAATAAAAAATACAACATATACATAACTACTTTGCCATGACACTCAAAATTGAGCTCAGGTGCATCCTGTTTCCATTGATCATCTGTCAGATGTTTCTACAAGTTGATTGGAGTCCACCTGTGGTAAATTCAGTTGATTGGACATTATTTAGAAAGGTACACACCTGTCTATATAAGGTCCCATAGTTGACAGTGCATGTCAGAGCACAAACCAAGCCATGAAGTCCAAGAAATTGTCTGTAGACCTCCAAGACAAGATTGTATTGAGGCACAGATCTGGGGAAGGGTACAGAAAAATTTCTGTAGCGTTGAAGGTCCCAATGAGCACAGTGGCCTCCATCATCTGTAAATTTAAGAAGTTTGGAACTACCAGGACCGTCCGGCAGCCCGGCCAGTCTGAGCGATTGGGGTAGAAGGGCCTTAGTCAGGGAGGTGAACAAAAACCCAATGGTCACTCTGACAGAGCTCCAGTGTTGCTCTGTGGAGCAGTGTTAATTTCGTTGATGAATAATTTTCATCATAGTTTTCGTTAATGACCTTTTTTTTCTGACGAAAACAAGACAATAGCTAAATAAAAACTAATGCGTGAGGACAAAAACTATGATAAAATGTATTGACACTTTTGTCAACGAATAAAAACTAGATGAAAATGTTCTGGAGAGATGAGATCCAATCAGAAGTAATTTTAACACAAGTAACACATCTGCAAAATTTAGTTGTGTAGAGAGGCAGGACGAGTTTGGAAGTGATCCCATCAGAAGTAATCTCAATGTGCAGTAAAGTTAGACACGCACAATTTGATATGCTCCCGACAAACAGGGTGGGGTGGAGGGAACTCCCATGCTCTCTCTTTCTCATGAGAACGTGGCAAAATGTCAACGCATGGGAAGAAGAGAAGTGTAGACATATGGACACATTTCACATTTGATGCGAAAGAAAATAAGACGCTTTGTGAACGGTGTGGAGCAACTCTCACCAGTAATAACATGCCAAACTTTTACACTTTATACTTTAGTCACTGAATCAACTTTAGATTTAGTCAACGATAATCTTCTGATATTTAGTCGACTAAAACTAGTCTAAAACTAAAAGAATTTAGATGACAAAATTATGACTAAAACTAAATGACGTTTTAGTCAAAATACTATGACTAAATCAAAATTGGCTGTCAAAATTAACACTGCTGTGGAGAGAGGAGAACCTTCCAGAAGGACAACCATTTCTGCAGCACTCCACCAATCAGGCCTGTATGGTAGAGTGGCCAGACGGAAGCCACTCCTCGGTGAAAGGCACATGACAGCCCACCTGGAGTTTGCCAAAAGGCACCTGAAGGACTCTCAGACCATGAGAAACTAAATTCTCTGGTCTGATGAAACAAAGATTGAACTCTTTGGCCTGAATGCCAAGCATCATGTCTGGAGGAAACTAGGTCCCCCTCATCACCTGGCCAATTCCATCCCTACAGTGAAGCATGGTGGTGGCAGCATCATGCTGTGGGGATGTTTTTCGGCAGCAGGAACTGGGAGACTAGTCAGGGCCGAGGGAAAGATGCATGCAGCAATGTACAGAGACATCCTTGATGATAACCTGCTCCAGAGCGCTTATGATTACCCAAGACTGGGGTGAAGGTTCATCTTCCAACAGGACAATGACCCTAAGCACACAGCCAAGATAACAAAGGAGTGACTTCAGGACCACTCTGTGATCCCAAGCCAGAGCCCAGACTTGAACCCAATTGAACATCACTGGAGAGATCTGAAAATGGCTGTTCACTGACGCTCCCCATCAAACCTGATGGAGCTTGAAGAGGTTCTGCAAAGAAGAATGAGAAAAACTGCCCAAATATTGATGTACCAAGTGTGTAGCATCATACTCAAAAAGACTTGAGGGTGTAATTGTTGCCAATGATGCTTCAACAAAGTATTGAGCAAAGGCTGTGAATACTTCAAAACACATGAAAATATTTCTGTCATGAAGTATCAACTTTTTCACCTATTTTTCTCATATTAATCCTGAATATTTGGGAATACGCTGGAAAATTACACCCTACTTTGTTATTATTCCATAATAACGCGTTAAACGTCATGACGTCTGCTGCGTTTGCGTCATCGCGTCTCCACCCTCCAGAGGGAAAGCGCACATTCCTATTGTCCAAGATGGCGGCGCTGGTGCAGATCATCCGATGCTGATATGTTTTTAAACGACTTTATGCTTTTATCTCGACATATGTGCGATTATTCAGCGGCCGGAGGAGTATCGTTTCTTTGCCGTAGCTGCCGTCTGCAGCGTTATTGTCGCTAACAGTCCAGGACTTCGCTGCCCGGGGCCGGATTCCCGTTGCAGGCACCGAAAAGTTTGAGCTCCATCATCCTTTGAAAATGAAGCGGCAGGCCGGGAGAGAGGCGAGTCCTTCCAGGGCCGTCGCCAAGCGGATACGAGAAAGAGAGCGGGAGAGTGCGCGAAGAGAGGAGATACCACCGCCGCCGCTGGCTCTGCTGTTGGCAGAGAGCCGGGGATATCACCGTCGGAGCCGCAGCAGGGAGCGTGAGAAGCCGCGGCTCCGGGAGGAGCGGGCTGCCGCCCTGGAGCTCCACCACCGGCACGAGCTCAGTCTGCTCGGCCGCCCGCCTCTCCGCACCGCCGCAGCGGAGCTCCCCGCCGCCCGACCGGGAACGCTGGAGTACAAGACTCTCCTCATCAGCAACCTGGGCTCGCAGGTGTCGGATGAGGACGTGGAGGACGCTTTGTTTCACGAGTTCAAGAAGTTCGGGGACGTCAGCGTGAAGCTGTCGCACACCCCCGAGTTGGGCCGGATCGCCTACGTGAATTTCCGCCACCCGGAGGATGCCAAGGAGGCCCGGCACGCCAAATCCACCAGGTTAGTTCTGGGAGATCGGCAGCTCAAAATTGAACCCATGTACGTGAGGAGGCGGAGCGCCACGCCGCCGGACGTCGGGTATTTACCTCTGCACGCGCCTTACCCCTACCGACAGCGCTCCCTGTCCCCTCCAGGGCCCGGTGTGAGTAACATCAGGGACCTCCGAGCCCGGCACTATGCCCTGGAGACGCTGGGTCTAAGCAGAGAGAGGGAGAGGCTGCTGGATTATTATGGCATGCTGGATGAGCGGGGCCGGCCCTACGGTTTCCCCCCGATGCCCGTGGTGGAGGATTTAAAACCTGAGGATGACCAGAGGGCCACCAGCAACCTGTTTATTGGAAACCTGGACGGTAACGTCACAGAGGCAGAACTCAGAAGGGGCTTTGACAAGTATGGCATCATAGAGGATGTGGTGATTAAACGTCCTTCACGTGGGCAGGGTGGGGCTTATGCTTTTGTAAAATTTCAGAATCTAGACATGGCCCACCGGGCCAAAGTGGCTATGCAGGGGCGTCTGATTGGAGGTAACCCCATAAAGATTGGCTATGGAAAAGCCAACCCCACCACCCGACTCTGGGTGGGTGGACTCGGACCCGGGAACTCTCTGGCAGCCCTTGCACGGGAATTTGACCGTTTTGGAAGCATCAGGAATATAGACTATGTGAAGGGGGATAGTTTTGCATACATTCAATATGAGAGTCTGGACGCTGCTCAGGCTGCCTGCACACAGATGAGGGGCTTTCCTCTGGGGGGCCCCGAGCGCCGCCTCAGGGTGGACTTTGCCAAAGTCGAGGAGAGCCCCTCTCGCCCGTTTCCTCCTGGCTACCAGCCTCCCGTCGTGCTGCCCTCTCACTATGACCTCCTTGGGGAGGCGTACAGCCGCCATCGCAGCCTGGAGCGGGAGCTGAGGGGGGCCAGGGACCGCCTCTCACCGCCCTCTCACAGCCTCCTCTCCCTCAGGGAGCGGGAGAGGGCCCTGCTGGAGAGGGACTACCCCACCAGTCCCACACGAAGCCTGGAGAGAAGAGTGGGTGGTGTGGAAGCATTTGGGAGGAGTGGGCGAGGAGCGAGGAGCCGCAGCAGGAGCAGGGAGCGCTGGCTGAAGGAGCGGGAGGAGAGGAGGAGCCGGAGGAGGAGCCGGAGCAGAAGTCTGTCCACTGAGAGGCAGACGGAAGAGCGGGAGAAGGAGAGGGTGAGGACCAGGGTTCGTGGTCCAGGAGGGGCCGTCTCTCCTGATGCAAGCCCAGACCGAGCCCGGGTCCGAGCCCCAGACTCTACCACAGAGCCACGAGACCACTCCCCTGACAGCGGTGGTGGTGGAGGGGGGCGACACTCCACCACCACCGCTACCACCAATGAAGAAGACCCCCCATCTGGCCGCCACCACAGCAAGAGGTCCTCAAGCGACCACATCAACAACAACAACCACCACCATCGAAACAGCGAGGTCATCACCACCGGCTCCCCTGCTGCCATCCACACCAACACCTCTTCCTCCCCAAGCACGCTGTCTGAGTTCGCCCAGACAGCGCTCTCCAAGACGTGGCACGGCTTCTTTGCCCTGAAGAACAGCAGCTTCCCCACCGACCTGTACCTGCTGGAGGGCGGGGCGACATTCTTCAGCGCTGTGATGAAGGACAGCCTGAAATTGCAGAGCCAGAACCAGCCCAGCCAGCTGAAGATCGCTCAGCGTCTCCGCATGGACCAGACTCGGCTCGACGAGGTGTCGCGACGCATCAAACTTGGCCGCCCGGACAACTTCTCCATCCTGCTGGCCCTCCAGGGCCCTGTCGACCGTCAGGCCCCTGCCCCCGAGCCAGGCCTCCAGGTGCGCTTGCTCCGTCACCTGGTGACGTACCTGCGGAACAAAGAAGCCGCTGGAGTCGTGAGCCTCCCTGCTGCCAAGGAGGGCGCACCGGGGGCGATGCTGTATGCATTTCCACCCGGGGAGTTCTCACAGCAGTACCTGCAGGCTGCCAAAAGGACTGTGGGTAACCTGGACGAGGAGCACATGGTTATTGTGATCGTCAATGACACTAACTGAACCTGCACAGATGTGACCGGAGAGGAATACTTCCATGTTGTTTTTAGAAAGAAAAGCATTATTATTGTTTTACTCATTATGTTATGAATGAAATACAGTGAACTACACTACATCTTCATCCTCCTCTGCCCTGATGGGTTCATGGGAAATAAATTTTTAAACAATTAAAAAACACTTAAAGAAGACATAAACGCTGCACGCAGGCAGCGCTTGGTCCGTGCAGGAAGTAGAATTTATTGTGGAAATCGTATTGTAAGAAATGCCAGTTTGGTTTAAGGAGTATTTCCTGCTTTTATTGTCTTAAATGTGTTAGTGCAATAAAAACACACAAGTTTGTTCTCTAACCGTTGATGCCACTTTAATGATGTGGAAACTACCCAGCTTATTGTCACTGCCAGACAGAATAAAGCAGGAAAATATTAAAATAAATCTACATCGTTAAAAAGTCATAATTATGAGGTAAAAAGTTTTAAGTCATTTTTTTTCAATTGAAAGTTAATCTTTAAAAAGTAAAAATTATAAATTAAAAATTCAGTATTTTCCTCATGAAGTCAAGATAAAATCCACACATTTCACTTTTAAATTAAGTTTAAAAGTAAAATTTTTGACTTCATGTATTTCAATTTTTTTCTTTTTTTTTGTATCTTAAATTCTGATTTTAAAAATTGTGATGTTATAACAATTAACATCCCACACTTACCATGTAAGCTGAACAGACAAAACAGTGACAGGTCCCCTTCAAAGTAAAATTTGTGCCTTTTTTTTTTAAAGGTGTTTATTTCAAGAAGAGCTGAAAATGTTTCAGTAAACTGAAGATTTGTTTTTCAGTGATGGGGAGATAAAGTCTAACCTCAGAGTTGCCTCCTGAAGCTCTGAAATCCAGTGTCTCTGTTTCCTGTTTCATATTAATCAGTAATATAATAACATCTCAGTTGGCTGACACCATCCTTATTGACTGATCCCTGTACATGAGGGAAAGTGCATCTGTCAGTACTGCTTAAACAATGAGAAAATACAGTGCAAACAGGAAACAGGGACAAGTTCCCCTTCAAAGTAAAAGCTATGCCTTTTAAATGTGTTGGCTTTAAGAAGAGCGAAACTACAGAAATAAAAATATTTCCAACATGTAAAACAAAAACAAGAACAAAAAAACAAAAAAAACAACTAACTGTTAAGATCCATTTCTGTCACTTTTCTCTCAGATCACCTCCGTGTGCATCTGCTAGGCTGTTAAGAGGATCGTGATTCAGGGTTATATTGCGTGACGATAATAGAACAAGCTGATGCTTCGCTGAATTTAAGAGTTTTTCAAATTCTGAACATTTAAAACATAGATTTTATCTGAGTTGTTATTATATGACTTTTATTTGTCATTTTTATTTTTTATATATTCATTTCTAGCATTTTTTTCCTTTTGTTTACTTCATTCTTTAGACTTTTTACATCTGAGTTATTCATAAATATTAATTCTGAACCATTATGAGTGCTATCTACAGTTTGAAGTTTTAATTTTTACTTTATTCCATAATTATAATATATTAAACTAATATTAATAATATTTCTTCTAATAATGACCACTTTTTCAAGATTGATTTTTTTCTTTTTATTCAGAAAGTCAGAAGTCTGACTTATTAAACTCAGTGTTGACTTTTGTCCATACATTAAAAACTTAGTTGTGGTATTATCTAATTAAATTAAAATATATTTTTTTATTTTAATTAAAATTTAGACTTATATTACCCATCATTTGGGTTTTTTTAATGTCATAAATTTTACTTTTACTTTTAAATGTAACGCCAGGAAACTAAGTCTTTTTAGGCCTTTTACCTTATAATGTTAATATATTAATCACGAGGATTTGTTTTAATAATTACTTTTTTTCTGCTTCTTGCACATCTTTGAGCTGCTCAGTTTTCACATCGTTTAGTCGCTGCCAGCTGTTGAACACAACTGCACCAGCACAAGGAGGACAGTGAAAGTAGGAAGTACCCTCAAACTAAACTGCCATTTCTCACAATATAAATACAAATACTTCTTGCACGGAGCAGCACTTTTCCTACTCTAAGCTGTTATACACAACACTAAACCCTGATAGGAGACTTTATATGCTCTCTGGACTTTACTGAGTTGTCCTGTATGTCCAAGCCGAGCCGCACGAGGAGGTTTTATTCAGAGTACTGTAAACTGAGGGGGGAAACAACGCTTTATCTCCTCCTGCTGGCTTCTTCTGGGACTTTTGTTTTTTTAAGTGAGGTCGGTGGATTCCCGACCCTCCGTCCCGCCGCTGTAAAGGTTATGTTAGTTAGTGTTTTTATCAATTTAAAATCATTCCAGTTGTTTTGTTTTGGAAGGCGTACGAGTGTGTTCAGTGTTGCATGCAGGGAAAAAAAAACATTCAGTTTTGTCAGTCAGAAAAACAAAAAAGAAACACCAGCTTCCCCTCCAGGAAGCTGCTGATGTTTGATCATATTACTGGTTTTATATTGTACACATTTATACCTTTTATTGGATTTTAATACATCAGTCCATCTGTTATTCACACCTGCTTCCTTGTTTTTATGTTTTGTCTCTTAAATTGTCATTTCTTTGGGCAGTTTTAGTCAAATAAAACCTCTTAACCAATGATTCACTGGCTGATTTTAAGACCATTCAGATGTAAAGAGTAAAACAGTTTGACACTAAAACATACAGGAGGTAGAAATGTGGTAAAATAAATAACAAAACCAATAAAATAACAGATTTTAAAAATTAAAATATAAAGTTTTAGTTTAATGAAAAAGTCAACATAAAGAAAAAGAAGCTTTTACGATTTTTGTAGCTCAGTTGATGGTATGAGAAAAAAATCTGTACTGAGTTTAAAAAATGTAAAAAAAAAAATTATTTTTTTTTTTTGTAAGACTGGAGGAAATGTTCATTACAAGATAAGTTAGTGTTTTTCTTTCCCATAAACTAAATGTAAGATAGATAGATAAATAGATTCTTTGTCACTTTTCTAGAAATGTTGAAAATGGGTTAATTGGAAACAGGTTGAAATATTTCCACTGAATTCTTTGATCTCTCACTTTTCATTTAAAGTTACAACTTTTGTGAATGAACTGTATTGAAGCCCATTTATGCCAAAAACAGACAGAATAAAGCAGAAGAGACAAACAGGGAAACAGTTTCTTACTGTTCAGAGACGACCTTTATAGTTAGAAGTTAAGTAATATTATGACCCTCCCTGAAGGTCTTAAGCAGTGATCAGGCTCATAATAACTGTTCCATCTCAGGTCATCACATTTAACTTGACCATCTCAGATTTGCCTGAAAAAAATTCAGGGGAAATATTCACTTCTTAATAGAAATGATCTAATATTTCAGGTCCCTGTTGTCCTTTAAGGGATAAAGGTAGGGCTGCTTTTAGATGTTCTTTTGAGGGGTTGTTTTAAAATTCCATTATGAAGAAAATTCTTTGAGTAAGTCCTTCAGATGTTTTTGGGTAAATATCTGGTATTGTGGTTCTGTGAATATGGACTCTCAGGAGAGGACCTCAGGTTAACACATAATGATGGATGCTTGAGGTCCCTCAAAAATTTGGATGTGTGATCTCTGCCAGCAGATTTGGATGTCTGTAGAAACACTTGCAGTTCTGATATTTGATTTCCAGCTTCTCACACACAAGGCACAGAATATTCTTTAAAACAATCCAAATCAGGCGGATGCTTTCTCACACATTAAAGCTCGAATCTGGGGGAAAAAAATCGAACTTCAGTGCGATATTCTCCAGCTATGACACCATGGACCAAATCCAAATTCTGTTAATAGTATATCTGAAATCTGTGATACTGTTCTCTCTCATTTTACTAATATGAATATTTGAAACACACACACTTATGTATAGCAACCAGAGATTATGATAAATTATATTTCTAAAATTCACTGGTTTTAAGATAAAGGGCCTGAATTGCACCCAAATGAGAAAGAATGCTCAAAAAGAGATGAATGGATGCATCCGCTCTGAAACTCAAATGAACAAAGACTTCTAAAATAAGTTTGGGATAAAGAGGAGAATACACGAGAGTAGGAAGACTTACACGGGGACTAAGGTTTAGCTTCCTTTTATGCTCAATGTATTTACTTAGTGAGGGAATGTGATTCTCATTTGCCTTGTAGCCTTTAGTGAAACTGAGTTTGAGAGTCTGATCCAGGCCTTTCAAAAAAACAAGCAGCTCTAACAGGAAGTGAGGTGAATGAATTAAATAAGAGGAACATTTGAACACAAGGAGGCAGCACAAGCACAGAGAAGGCAGAAGTAATGACTCCAGCAGGCTGCACTCAGCCAGTCTGATCTTTCCATAACACAGAAATCCGAGGAAAGGACTCAGAGCTTCCACAGGGATTGATCCGAGCCTGAACTCACAGCTGAACATGTGGGCCAGGCTGGTGTAAACACGCTTTAAACATTCCCAGTGTTGGCTGAAAACTAAAAAAATGTTCATGTTATTTTAGCTCAAACCATCGATGTAGATTTCACTGAGGATTCAGGGAACAGATGGTCCCCAGTATTTAGATCATTTGCATTTGTTACCCCCAGTAAACATGAACGAAGCAGAGAACTAATGAAAGCTGCCAGGATATGTTGAACTATCCCCTGGTGCCTGATTTTTGTGTTCACAGAAATAAAGTTGTTTTCTCACAAACCGGAGTGAAAAGGGTACAAAATTCAAAATACACCAGAAATTGTCTGATGTGCAAAATTTCCTATTTAATGTGTCCCCCAAATGCTCATAAAAACCTATACCCATTGACAAAACTGGAAAATCTTCACTGCAATTTTCCCAGACTGTTGACTTCATATAAAATTGAAATATAAATGAATTAGTTTATTTTTTAATCCATTCCTTTATCCGTCTATATTCGGCTGCTTGTTTGGGACCAGATCATGTTTAATGATTAATGAATGAAATTAAAAGGAAACTGTGTGATTTTTTTCAATATTCATTTTAAAAAAAGAACATTTAAAAAAAGCAACATTTGGAAACCAGTGAAAGAAAAATAAATCTGGTGATGGTTGAGTCATGATGTTTGCTGATAAAGTAAACTGAAAATGTCCAGGGAAGCTACCAGATCATCCCTGCCAGTTTGGATGAATTAGCCAACTTTATCCACTTAAGACACGATTTTACTGCGAAAGATAACTTGCAGTCCGGTGGTGTTAGAAAGGATGCCAGTGTTATACTAACCAGAAAAATACAGCTCAGGGTAAGATTTGATCCCAAAAACCAACCCTAAGGAACCCTCCTTTTGTGCTTGCTTCCTCTTACCTTTTTACTTCTTTCTTTCTCAGGTGTGCCATGTGGAGTAACTGATGATTGTCCTGTCCCTATTTAAAGGAGGATTGCAAAAGGGTCTCGCTGGCTCCCAGAGCAAGCAGCTTTCCAGCATCCTCAGATCCCTGCTTCTTTGTCAGGATTTATTTTCTCTCTTTTTGGGATGGCGGTCCTGGTCGTCTGTTTTTTTTTTTTGTCAGCTTGGCTTTCATTCCTCATCAGTTTAGAGAGGGAAATTTGGGTCCTACAGCCCATCACATGGCTGGCCCTTTCACCTTTTTGTTCCATTTTGCCCCCAGACCTTATTTTCTGTTCAAATAGAAGAACTTTTGCTGGTAAACAATCTCGGGTGCGGCCTCCTCTTTATGTATTGTGGTCACTATGAGTAGGGCTTTTATGTTTTCCTGGTTGTGTTTGGGGGCTTGTCTTAGGGTATGAATCTCGCTTTGGGTACGAGGATGAATCCTGAATGACCAAAAACATGAAGAAAATAACGGCTCAGCTTATCTCAGTGGCTGCAACAGCTGAAGTAGCTCTCATAGTCTCTTGAATTTCTTTAATCACACAAAAAGTAATGTACAGTCAGTGAAAATCTATTACTTTAACCACCCACAAGTAATGTTACTGTACTTTCTCAAGCAAAGCATCGCTCTGCACACTCCTATCACCGTCCTGGATTCTTGTTTGGTTTTTATTGAGTTTTGCTGCATGTTTTGAGTAGCATTTCCCTGTTTTCCTCCCTGTGTTCAGTCTGTGTCTTCATGCCTTTTTCCTCCTGCATTCCCTAGTCTGTCTTCTGGTTTCTGTGGTCTTCATTTCTCAGTGTTACATCTTTTAGTTACTTTTTTCTGGATATTTTTGTTACCAACCATAAACAACATAGAATAAAGCAGCCCGATCTTGTGGCAAAACATGAAATAGTCTCAAAAAAGCAACGATGAACTGTAAGTATGTCAATAGGAAAGATGTTTCGTGTCCACAGCACACATGATCTTTTTGGTGGCTCCACCTGCCACCCTTCAGTGTTATTTATTATTAGTATTTCTTTAGTTTAGTCATCTTTCACACAAACATATTCAAATAATAACATAGCACACAGTCTCCACTGTCATATATCACCTTTATTTGGGATGGCTGTTTTCTAATATGGGTTCACACATTTAACAAACTATTCTTATTTTTTTTTCCATTTGTTGATAACACCTTTTGTATTTCTCCCCACATCCAAAAATCTGGTTGGCTGGGTGAGAGGGATTTTTATACAAGACAGGCAAGAAATAGAAGAATCCAACAATGGACTGAAAGCGGGGGACATGGCACTGGGAAACTTTCAAAAGAATTTTGTTTTTTGGAAATGTGATCATATATAACATGATGAATTAATTTTGGTTTGTAAAAATTATTTGTTGAATTGTTGGACTAAATTAGGTTTTTTCAGGTTTATTTGTTGTCATTGTTTGTGTAGGTATTTTCCCATTTTTGTGACTGGTAAGTGTATCTATATACACCCTTGTGTGATAATTGTTAGGTCAGAGATCTGTACTACAAAGCAGGATTTCATCTTATCCAGGTAACTTGAGGGTTAACCCTGGGTTTTCTGTACTATGAAGGTTGTTCACTTCTTACCGAGGTAAATTGCCATGGTAACTTATGCTATAAATCTAAATAGTGACAACCAGATGAAGCTTCATGAAGCTTTGAAGCTTTCCAGCCAATTGGTTTGCAAAAAGCTTTATTTCTCAAGGCTTCATGTGCACACAAACCCCCCCTGCTGATCAAAAACTACCAAACAGGAAGTTATTACAGTTCATTTCAAGTGCAGTATTTGTGAAACGAGCCCTGCCATCTTCAGAAGTTTTCTGATGACTCTGCGGTGGTTGGATGCATCAGTGGGGGTGATGAGACAGATACCGGGCTGTGGTGTCACATGGTGTGAACAGAATCATCTGCAGCTGAACACGACAAAGACCAAGGAAATGATTATGGACTTTAGGAGGACCAGAAAACCAGTGACCCCTGGTTCAATCCAGGGGGTCGATGTGGACATAGTGGAGGACTATAAATACCTCAGAGTACACATTGACAATAAACTGGACTGGGTTAAAAACACAACTGCACTGTACAGGAAGGGCCAGAGCTGTCTCTATTTTCTGAGGCAGCTGAGGTCTTTTAACATCTGTTGAACAAAGCTCAGGATTTTCTATGAGTCTGTTGTGGCCAGTGCCATACTCTACGCTGCTGCATGCTGGGGCAGCAGGCTGAGGGTAGCGGATGCCAACAGACTCAATAAACTGATCCGCAAGGACAGTAATGTTGTGGGAATGGAGCTGGACTCTAAAGGTGGTGTCGGA